>JAPXFY010000595.1:42500-52842 GCA_030674185.1 Monoplex corrugatus
AAAATATAGATGCCTATTCTGAATATAGAACGGTGATGCTAACCTTTCAACTACTTCCTGCCCTAGACTTACGATGGTATCTCGATGACTGGAGCGGCCCGTGTAGATGTCAAAAGCCACACAGTAACCTGTCACCGACTCACACAGTTCCTGCTTTGTTGGCTTGGCTGGCATATACTGCTTGAAAAATATCCTGCCCTTGAAACCTATCATTGCTTCATCTACGCTGAGTTCTCGACCTGGTTGGTAATTTGCCCTGAACAAGGGGAGGATGAGGTTGATCAGTCCCCTTACCTTGTAGAAAGGGTCGTAATCAGGGTGATCAAGGACAGGTGTTTTGGAAGAATCTCAAAGGTGGAAATATTAGTTGAGCTTGAAGAAACGGGTCTTGGGCATGATGCCACTGATCCAGGAATCAGTGAAGTGCAGATCTGTGGACCAGAAGCACCATCAAAAATGTTGTGGTTTTATTCCCATCATAATGAGAATAGAACGAAGGCCTGCATTTCTTCAGGTGTTGTGTAAGCCCACAGTGGATCAGGCCTATCCTTCTCAGTTTGCTTCTAGTGAGCGTATCTGTTTGTTTCTTCCACTGTTTTGACAAAAAATAGCTGTGGTAGAAACAAAAGAAATAATCCAAAGGTGTGGCGGTGTCAAGCAGTGTGTGGTTTGGTCCCATGGGCTCAGAGAACTCGCGCAGTGGTTGTGCACGAGTCGCTGGTCGCCATGTTGTCTGCAGCTCAGCAAGTGGCACATCATCTTCTGGGTTGCTCTGTGCGTTGCCATCCCCTAATTCTTTATCTAGTTCAATATGTGACTCTTCTAACGTATCTTTTTCAGATTTTTTTCTACTTCTGCTAAAATATAATTATTCTCTAACTCCTCTTCAATATATTCAACCATTTCGTCGCACTTGGTACTGGTATTCGCTGAGGCAGCCATGGTGGAATGCGGTCAGTTTCATTCACAACTCGCTCTCAGTTTTCTCACGCTCTTTGTGAATAAGCGTAGTACTATGGCCTAGAAATAGTTCACAGCAATGCGGTGATGCCAGAGTTTTCCCCTAACAGACTTTCCGAGTCGCCGTGACCACGTGTTTAAGGTCACAGCGTGACGGAAAAGTACTGTGCACGTTCTCCCGGCTACTTCCTGAGTGAAATCTAGAGGCCAGTTCGTAAAAGTTTCTTAATACGACACATCTGTTCTAAGAAATATTCATAATTTCAATACAGTTAAAAAAAAAGTGGGGTGGGGTCAGGAATCAATTTTAGTTCAAAAAATGAAGAAAAAACTTAGACATGAATATTTTAGTTCTAATTATATTTAGCCTGCTGAATAGTTGGCAATAAATAGAGAGATATGTACATTTTTTTTTTCAAATCTGGAATCACGCTTTACATATCCACATGATTTGAAATCAAAGACCTAGTTCATATATTGATAAAATACCATCCCTGTCTAAAAGTAAAGACCACCTTTGGTGCCAGTGTTTCTTGGTATTTAAGTCAAGGAGAAGCCATGGTTGTTAAAGCAATAGTATCGTTTTTATCACAAGTAAATTTAAACTATATTCAAGACAAACACATAAACAAACGTACAGATTAGATCACACTTACCTCCATTAGTTTAGTAAGACACGAAATATCACCTTTGTCTCTGCAGGATAGGGTGCTAAAATAAATTATTTTGAGAAATTAACATTCGTCCTGTAGATTGAGATTGGTGTGGAGAATTATAAAGTTTGAATAGTCGCATATAGGTAAGTTCTAATTTTGAGCTGACAGTGGTTAAGAGCTTCTGGTAGATGTGATGACTGGGATTTGTTTTTCATTTTGTCCTGCCATTACAGCGAGCGTGCATACGTGACAAACAGTATCCTAACCTTTAATGTATAAAGCGACAAGCTGCGTTACAGATTTAATGTATGAGTTATGAAAAGGATATTGTCACGAGTGTAACGACATGGTGTAAATATGCACCTTTGCTTTGATCATGAAACAGCTGTAACTTTATTATTGCTTGGCATATGCTTCAGACATACTGAGTTGATGAGCGTAGTATAAACCGTCCATTGATCATTTACGGACAATGAGCAACTTATTTGATGGAATGACCAAGGGGTTATTAGGTCAATACACTTTCCTTCGTCTTCATGCTGCTTGAACCATGGCTCAGTTGGAATGAACATATGGAGGTGGGCGTCGATGATGTTGTTGGCTTTCGTACTTTTCTTTCTGCTCAATTGCTGGAGCATTCCATAAAGCAACATGGAGAGTACATGACATAGAGGAATAGGCCAGAATGGTAAGATGAAGTGTTTTTGAATTGATAACAAAAAGTCCTTATGGGTTTCCGTCAACTATCTCTGGGACAATCAAAACATACATAGATTGATACATAGATACATAGATATATAGATAGATACATAGCTACATAGATAGATAGATAGATAGATATATAGATAGATACATAGATAGGCACACAGACAGATAGATAGACACATAGCTTTATAGGTACTCAGCTGCATAGATACACAGCAATACAGATACACATGAATAGATGCATATGTAGATACATAGATGCATAAATAATCATGTCCCATTCATTCCATCATGCAAATGTATTTGGGGCAAATGCAGATATAAATTGAATGCTAATAATTGTTTCCACTTGTTATTAAGACAGAGTTTTGTTGGTCAAATTGGGAGGCAGACCATTTGATATCAACATCATTCAGGTGAAAGCATCAACATCTGCAAGTACTCAGGAAGACATCGACAATTTCTACGAAGTATTAGAGATGGCCAAGGACCAATGTAAATCACAAGAATTTACAGAAATAATGGGAGATTTTCGTGCTAAAGTGGACAGAATAGGATGGAGGATATAGTTGGATCTCATGGCCTTGGTACACAAAATGAAAGGGGTTTAAAACTTGTAGAAATGGCACAGATGAATGAGTTCAAAGTAGGAAACACCTGGAGGGAGCAGCCTAATAGAAGAAAATGGACTTTGATGAGTCCAGGATATAATACCAAAAATCAGATTGACTACATTCTGACTAACACAAGATTTAGACATGTTTTACTGTAAGCAAAAACACTACCAAGCGCAGACTGTAACAGTGATAACAATCCTGTAGTGGGAAGGTTTAGGCTGAAATTAAGGAAAAGGAAACAGACCAAAAGCAACATCAAACTAAATCTTGGACTCTAAAAGACAGATGAGAAATAGGTGCAATGAAGCTAAGGAAGCTTGTCTGAAAAAAAAATGCTAAGAAATAGAAGACCAACACAAATGGATCATCAGGGTATGTACAGATGAATTAAAGAAATTGTTCACCAGAAAAAAAAACAAAACAAAAAAAAACATGCACATCAACTAGTTGCTTATAATCGAAAGATGGTACGTTTATCATGGAAAAAGACAAACTATTAGACAGATGGGGAGAGTACATCAGAGACCATCAGAGTACATTAAAGACCTTTTTGAGGATGACAGAAACGAAGAACACATTATAAGAAAGAACTTTGAAGGACCACCTATAATGAAAGATGAAGTTAGAGCAGCACTGAAAAAGATGAAACAGGAAAAGCCCCAGGACCAGACAACATTACTACAGAGTTGATTGAAGCTGTGGTGGAATTTGGTATTGAAAAAATAACAGTCCTCCTAAATACAATTTACGACACTGGAATAATCCCTAAAGGTATGTAAAAATCAATTTTCTTTGCATTTGCAAAATAGACAGGGGATATAGAATGCGAACTCCATTGCACAATCAGTTTGATGAGTCATGTAACAAAAATCCTGTAAGAATAATCATGATAAGGACAAGGAATAGAATCAACACAGAAATAGCAGATGAACAGTGCGGATTTGTGGAAGAGGACAGGAACTATTAAACTCCGTACAAAGGAACGCTATAGCGTTCGTTACATAAGGCACGGTTTCGTACAACAGAACGCGATAGCAGTTTCGATAATTAAAAAATGTTCGACGCTTCCCTCGTGCCGTGGAATGCCAACCGAAGCTACACTCGTCACTGCAAACGTGTCAAGGGTCAAGTGGAAAGTTACTTCGTGAGATTCCGTAGCCATACACTCGTCGGTAAACGATTGACTTCGGCACCCCACACGACTGGCTAATCTGCATTCGTGTCGAAAATGGCGTCGCGGGCGAGTCCGAGTTTTCGAGCAAAGTAGAGTGCGACGGCAGCGTTTTGCTGCTGCTGAAGTGATTGAAGTGCTTCAGACTGAAGGATTGGACATCGAGGATTATGATGAAGATAATGGTGAAAGTGTATCAAGTAATGGAAGCTGCCAGCAAGAAGGTACTGACATGAACCAGTTTCAGATGACAGTGAAGTGGGAGAGGGAGGTGGGTGTATACGTCACGAGAGGAGAGCGGTCAGTGTGTCTTGTACTGTGAGTCACATGTCTGATGAAGATTTCTTTGACGTTCTTATGCATGACTGGCACGAAGATTTTAGTTTTCCTCCCATTTTACCTCCATTTTCTGGTTCTTATGGCCTGCATGTCCAAGCTGAGTGCCACGCCCCCATTGATTTTTTCAATCACTTTGAGACAGAAGACTGTCTAAATTCTATTGTCATAAACAGATATGCATAAGAGAACTGGGTGGCAAGCAGAATGAGCACTTCTCCTACCCTCTGCCACCCATCCCCAGTGGTAGGAAGAACTATAGGAACTGCCATGTGTGTAGTGCTGGCAGCAGGAGATACCCAGATGTTCAACTGCGGCACAACCCCAACTGGTGTAAAAAGTGTGGGGTTGCCCTCTATGACAAACTATGCCAGCCCAACAAGACCATCACCTGCTTCCAACTGTATCACTCAGTGCAGAACTACACTGATTATTAGGAAAACAGTGCATAGCGACTGAAGCATCCGGTGTGCTCCTTTTTTTCCAAATTCCCCTGTGTAACAATTTGTAACATTTATTTGTATAATGTCACTAATAATCTGGTTTTTTTTACCCTGAGCAAAGTCTACTTATTCATGTTATTTTGTGCATTAAAAGACCTTCTCACCTCTGACTGTGTGTTCATGGAGCTTATCAAAATGTGTGACTGTATGGTATCCTGACCACAAAATTTGGGGGATTTTCAACATGGCACATGAAGACGAAATATTCAAGGAAGAACTTAGTTTGACATGAACTAACCCAGCCTGGAGATATTCAGATCTGAAAGTTTCATTGTGTTCTTTATGTTTTGTATTTTTGTGATTTTTTTCCTAACCCTTCAAAATGGGCCGTCTGTGGGGAAAAGCAATGGGAAAAACTCTCCATCCCGAGTGAGTTAATACCACATACATCCTAAGAACTATCATACAGAGGTCAATAGAGATAAATAAGGATTTATGTTTATGCTTTGTTTATTATACTAAGGCTGTCGATCGGGTAAGACACGAAGAATTGATCAACCAACTAGAAAACTCAATATTGATGGAAAAGATCTACCAATAATGAGAAATATGTATTGGGAACAAACCGCTGCAATGAGAATATATATAAGATCTTTCCAAAATATCAAAAGAGTAGTCAGACAGGGTTGTGTTTTGTCACCAAATCTGTTTTTACTTAACAACAAAAACATCATGAGAAATCTAGAGGAAGACCCTGGATTAAAGGTTGGAGGAAAAATGATAAACAGCATTCGATACACAGATGACACCATGCTTATTGCAGAAAATGAAAGCGACCTACAAAACGTTGTGAATATACGAGAAAATAGAAAGCAAAGGTAAGGGGTTGGAATTACATGTACCAGCAGAAAGACTGAAGTCATGGTGATCAGTAAAAAATATGAAATCCCCTCATGCAAAATAACAGTAAACGGCACAACCTTGAGACAGCTTGATAAATTTAAATACCTGGGAAAATCATTTCACCAGACAGCAGATGCACATCAGAAATAGCCAGCAGAATCGGCCAAGCCAAAACAGCATTAAGAAGATAAAAAGCATCATTACCAACAAATGCCTATCAATTAACATCAGGAAGAGAGCTCTTGAATGTTATATAGAACCGATTGAGGTAGCTGAGATGTGGTTTCTAAGAAGAATGTTCAGAGTTCCATAGAGAGCAAAGAAAACAAACGAGGCAGTCTTGATGGAGGCAGACACAAGAAGGTCATTCATAAGGGAGATTTGGAAAAGACAGGCAACGTTTATAGACCATTTTATGAGGAAAAGGGAATTGGAACACCTGGTCACAATGGGAATTCTGGAGGGAGTGAGAGCACCAGTAGACCCAGGGAGAAGATACTAGACGGACTTGCAGAGTGGCTGAAGACAAAGAAGATGGAAGAGATGCTTGAGGTAACAAGAGATAGAGACAGATGGAAGCCCATGATCGCCAACGCCATGCGGCAAGGCACCTGATGATGATGTTATAAAGAAATAATATAGTTTACAATAAATGACGAGATATATATTGTCCTTTCCACTCCATAATTCTTATGTTGGCTGATGTATTGCTGCAAGAACTGTCACACTAAATGTCAGGCTATTTGAGAAACTGATAGTATCAAGGAAAGATATACATGTACAACACAGCATTGCACTAAAATAAACAAATGATTGTAATGTCAGTATCAGAGAAAGCTAAGGCATATTCCCACATGAAGATGATCAGGTCATCTATATGTTCAAGTACTAACACCAAAAACGTAATCAGCATTTGCATGACATAGTGATTTTCTCAGATATTCGTCATCAAAATATGTATATTGTCTATAAGTAACTTAGCATAGTGATGCTACGTTGTTGCCGGCATAACAGTCACATGTCTGGACATGCAAGATGCTGTAGCTTATAACATATGAGTTGACTACAGTGACCAGACATGTGCACAGTTATTATCAACATTCTTCTTATTACCTAACATACACATCGTTTCATCATTTCTGTCTCATCTGAAAGATTGAATTCAATAGATCCTGGAAGAAATTGATGTCCACTTTCAGTGTTGTAATTGGTATCTACATGTACATGCACAGACGGATGAAGCAAGTACATCAATACGTCCAATTACTGTGGCGGATCTCTCTCTCTCTCTCTCTCTCTCTCTCTCTCTCTCTCTCTCTCTCTCTCTCTCTCTCTCTCTCTCTCTCTTCTCTCTCTCTCTCTCTCTCTCTCTCTCTCTCTCTCTCTCTCTCTCTGTCTGTGTCTGTCTGTCTCTGTGAGTGCGTGCGTGCAGGTGCTTGTGTGTGTGTGTTCGTGCGTGTGTGTGTGTGTGTGTGTGTGTGTGTGTGTGTGTGTGTGTGTTTATCGGTTCCAGCACTAGTAGTTTTAATCACACACACACACATGCACACACGCACACACGCACACACGCACGCACACACACACACCACATGGATGGATAAATAGACAGATAAATATATAGATAAATAGATAGATAGATAGATAGATAGAGAGAGAGAGAGATTTGATAGATTAATTGAATTTTTATTCATTTAGAGGGAAAGAGAGACAGACAGACAGACATATGGACAAACAGAGACAGAGACACAGAGACAGTGAGATAGATAAAGAGAGAGAGAGAGAGAGAGAGAGAGAGAGAGAGAGAGAGAGAGAGAGAGAGAGAAAGATAAACACCACACAGCACCAACACACAACACACCCAGACACACCACACACACACAACACACACACACACACACACACACACACACACACAACACACACACACAATACACACACATTATATATAATAACACACAGCCCACACACAACACACACACCCGCGCGCGCGCGCGCACACACACACACACACATACATGTACATACACGTTCGAACGTACGTGCAGACATGCACTCACGAAAACGCATACGCACATTCAGACACAGATCGCGTTCACACGCACTAATGCAATTTCCAGTAATTCCCCTCTCCTTTTTATCTGTCATTGACATCTTTTCCCTATTAATTTTTTTCAACAGAGTTATTTAACGATGATCAAAAATATATATGTTGGTAAAGCAAGAAAGAAAAGAAAAAGAAGAAGAGGAAGCAGAAGAAGAAGAAGAAGAAGAAGAAGAAGAAGAAGAAGAAGAAGAAGAAGAAGAAGAAGAGCAACAACAACAACAAGAAAAGAAGAAGACGATGAAGGAAAGGGAGGAGAATCAGATGCATGCATGAATGAATGGAATACGTAACTTAGCTGAATTCGTTTGCATGTATATAATGATGAGGACGAAAATAAATAACTTAATTAAAAATACAGCAGGAAACTGTCTCGTAAATGTTTTATATGACCAGTTTATAATCTTCACAATCTGTTTCAGGTAGATAGTATTTCTCATTCCCAGTGCAGATATTCCATCCTCTGTGAAATAGCTTAAACATGTCCTTGGGGGAAAGAAAGAAAGAATAGAACCTTTGGTTTCTTATTTCCCTGTGTGTCTAGTTTCAAACCAAGGCATATAAGGAAGTATACGTTGTTTATTCAAGAACACCACTACTGTTCCGTCAGTGGTACTATACATGTAGAGAGAAATGTTTTCTTATTTTCATACAATTTGAGCTTTCGAAAATTTCTGCAAAAAGCTATATTACAGTAGTTTTCAAGTCAAAGAAAAATTATGTGGTGCTATGTAATTCTGTGTGTTCTTATGTTCTGCCCTTAGAACTCTGACGTGCCCGTCCCAACATAACTATAATATTAGTAGGCCCCTACTGAGAACATTACTACTAATAATAATAATGAAGATAATAACAATAGATACAACTACTACCACTACTGCAGCTATTACTACTACTACTACTACTACTACTGCTGCTGCTGCTGCTGCTGCTGCTGCTGCTGCTACTCGTGTTATGGATGAAAACATGTCAACAATAAATAACAATATAACGGTAATATGACATTGACGGTATGATGAAGCGTCATTTGATTTTCATGCCTGCAGTATTGAAGTGTGAGACTCGAGTGACATATTATCACATATAATAACATCTTAGCGTCGGACTTAATATTTGAATACAATATTGGCACTTATATCACAGATTAACTCTGTGAACACAAACAAAGATGCCCATCTGATTTTTCGACCCATGTTAATACAATAACGACACATAAATGTAGTTCAACACACACGTACATATAGTACACGCATAATGAATTTATCAAAAGTAACAACATATGATTACATTAAATCTAAAACAGACTATAATAACACTTCCACAAACAAGAATACGAAATGAAAAGAATACATTATTAGTTAAAGACATTTCATGCACACAAAATCAACCACAAACACATGGGCGCGTGAACACACACACACACACACACACACACACACACACACACACACACACACACACACACACACACAAACACAAATACACACACACACATACACACACACATACTCTGTCTATCTGTTTGTCTGTCTGTCTGTCTGTCTGTTTGTCTCTCTCTCTCTCTCTCTCTCTCTCTCTCTCTCTCTCTCTTCTCCAGTTTTGTAGGTGTTGTGGAAACATATATGGTTCCAGTATTTTCTTGATAGTAAACAGGCAATTTTTAGATTATGATGTTACAGTTAATAGAATCAAATGCAGCTGGAAGATCTAATAAGGAGAAAATGGACACTTTTCCATCACAGGAGTTGTGCATGATATCAGCATACGAAAGGCTGACTGGAAAGGTTCAAGGGCATTGTTGTCTTCTAAGAGAACAATACCCTCACAACCTGTGTATAAATGAAAGTTTAGAAACAGTCCTATTGTTCTTCATGGGATTTTCGTTTGATCGTTTTATTTTGTTCTCAAGATCTAGATCGTAGGTTTTTGTAGGGGGGAAGGGAAGAAAAAGAAGAAAAAGAAGCAGAAGAAGAAGAAGAAGAAAAAGAAGAAAAAGAAGAAAAAGATTAAGATTAAGAGGAAGAAGAAGAAGAAGAAGCAGAAGAAGAAGAAGAAGAAGAAGAAGAAGAAGAAGAAGAAGAAGAAGAAGAAGAGAAGAAGAAAAAGAAGAAGAAAAAGATATAGAGGAAGTCGAAGAAGAAGAAGAAGAAGAAGAAGAAGAAGAAGAAGAAGAAGAAGAAGAAGAAGAAGAAGAAGAAGAAGAAGAAGAAGAAGAAGAAGAAGAAGAAGAAGAAGAAAAAGAAGAAGAAGAAGAAGAAGAAGAAGAAGAAGAAGAAGAAGAAGAAAGAAGAAGAAGAAGAAGAAGAAGAAGAAGAAGAAAAGAAGAAGAAGAAGAAGAAGAAGAAAGAAGAAGAAGAAGAAGAAGAAGAAGAAGAAGAAGAAGAAGAAGAAGAAGAAAGAAGAAGAAGAAGAAGAAGAAGAAGAAGAAGAAGAAGAAGAAAGAAGAAGAA
>JAPXFY010005953.1:0-10000 GCA_030674185.1 Monoplex corrugatus
AAGCAAATATCTTCACAAGGCTGTCTATGAAAACATTTTCCTTCTCAACATCGGACTGCGGACACCCGGCAAGTCAACATGACGTCTCTCCTTTCTTTATGTGAAGGCAATAGCCATGCATATTCATATTCTTTTTTTTTTCAGTGTGTATGCCTGATATTGACATTTCATTAAACATGCATAAGGTTGGTATTTTTCTGTAAATATGCATATCAGTGACCTATTTAATTATCCTAGCATGCATACTAATGATATTTCATTAAGCGTGTTTGTAATGATATACAGGGGGGTGCAGAAAGTAGGTATAGAGTAAGTATCACATCATTATCATAATGCTTAATTCTTTAAAATTATTAGCGCATTAAGCTAGTTGGCCTTATTTTCGACATTTTCAGTGTCATTAAATTATATTTTTATCGTAACTAATAATATGCATGTAATTTTATCCTAACTTTTCATCTTTTAATTTTTTTCATTTCAGTTAAAGCGGCAATTTAATTTAGATCTAAGTGGCCATTTAATTTAGATCTAAGCGGCAATTTAATTTGACCATGACTGGTAATTTGACAGACAGACGAGGAGCGCAAACGGATTTTTAAAACAATACTGGAAGACGGAGAATACTGAACGTGTGAGAGAGCAGTAGTTTTCTTTTTTCATAACTGTATACCTACTTTTGCACCCCCCCCCCCCAAACCCCCTGTATTTCAGTGCGTATGCATACTGTTGACTTCTTTTTTACAAATACATGTAACGATGACATTTTCTTTCAATAGTTTTTTTTTCAATAGATACACGTAATACAGATTTCTTCCAATAGTACTGACTTTTCTTGATAAGCACACATATATTAAAAACTTACATGTATTTCAATAATAGTGCTTTTTTAACATATACGCTTAATCATGACTTTTTCAATAGATTTCATATTTTTAAAAATACAAACATGTAAGAATGGCTTGTTTCAATAGCTACACATAATAATGGCTTGTTTCAATAACGACACATAATAATGGCTTGTTTCAATAACTACACATAATAATGGCTTGTTTCAATCACTACATATAATAATGGCTTGTTTCAATAACTACACATAATAATGGCTTGTTTCAATAACCACACATAATAATGGCTTGTTTCAATAACCACACATAATAATGGCTTGTTTCAATAACCACACGTAATAATGACTTGTTTCAATAACTACACATAATAATGGCTTGTTTCAATAACCACACATAATAATGGCTTGTTTCAATAACCACACGTAATAATGGCTTGTTTCAATAACCACACATAATAATGGCTTGTTTCAATAACCACACGTAATAATGGCTTGTTTCAATAACCACACATAATAATGGCTTGTTTCAATAACCACACATAATAATGGCTTGTTTCAATAACCACACATAATAATGGCTTGTTTCAATAACTACACATAATAATGACTTGTTTCAATAACTACACATAATAATGGCTTGTTTCAATAACCACACATAATAATGGCTTGTTTCAATAACTACACATAATAATGGCTTGTTTCAATACCTACACATAATAATGGCTTGTTTCAATAATTACACGTAATAATGGCTTGTTTCAATAACTACACATAATAATGGATTGTTTCAATAATTACACATAGTAATGGCTTGTTTCAATAATTACACGTAATAATGGCTTGTTTCAATACCTACACGTAATAATGGCTTGTTTCAATAACCACACATAATAATGGCTTGTTTCAATAACCACACATAATAATGGCTTGTTTCAATAACTACACATAATAATGGCTTGTTTCAATAACCACACGTAATAACGGCTTGTTTCAATAACCACACGTAATAATGACTTGTTTCAATAACTACACATAATAATGGCTTGTTTCAATAACCGCACGTAATAATGGCTTGTTTCAATAACCACACGTAATAATGGCTTGTTTCAATAACCACACGTAATAATGGCTTGTTTCAATAAAAATGATACTGTCGGTAAATACACATAGTGATGGCTTATTTTAGTAAGAACACGTAGTAATGACTTCTTTCACGGCCTCTCTTCTCTTCAGTTTGGCTCACAATCTCCACGATCGTAATTGCCTCGTTGCGATTTTTTTTTTTTCAAAAACGGCTTAATATTAGAAAATGAAAAGGAATATTCGAGGCTTCGTGCATTATTTTATTATTTTTTTTTTCATATTCCTTTCACCAGCTATTTATAGCTCTTCCCATTTACATCGGAGAGAAATGCTGTGTGGATGACAGCAAGTGTCAGACATTGATTGATTCGTTCCATGGAAATTCCCCGGCAGAATAATCATCTACCATTCCACTGGCTTCAATTGGAGTAGCGGGTTAGTCTGGATTTCTGGAACGCTACATGCGAGATAAAAGAGTCTCCGAAGCTGTTTATGTGTTCGTGAATAGTCTTGTTATATTTTGAATCATAACTGAAATACAATTGTATGAAATTATTCCCACGCTATCAGTGTTCGTTATTGTTTGTTTTTTGTTCCTGTTCTTGGTACTTTTGTCTATTTCTGATTCCTTTTTGCCTTTGTTTTATGTGCTATTCCTGTTTGTCTTTTTTATGTGCTATTCCTGTTTGCCTTTGTTTTATATGCTATTCCTGTTTGTCTTTTTTATGTGTTATTCCTTTTTGCCTTTGTTTTATCTGCTATTCCTGTTTGTCTTTTTTATGTGTTATTCCTTTTTGCCTTTGTTTTATCTGCTATTCCTGTTTGTCTTTGTTTTATATGCTATTCCTGTTTGTCTTTGTTTTATGCGCCATTCCTGTTTGTCTTTGTTTTATATGCTATTCCTGTTTGTCTTTTTTATGTGCTATTCCTGTTTGCCTTTGTTTTATGCGCCATTCCTGTTTGTCTTTGTTTTATATGCTATTCCTGTTTGTCTTTTTTATGTGCTATTCCTGTTTGCCTTTGTTTTATGTGCTATTCCTGTTTGTCTTTTTTATGTGTTATTCCTGTTTGTCTTTGTTTTATCTGCTATTCCTGTCCGTCTTTGTTTTATCTGCTATTCCTGTCTGTCTTTGTTTTATCTGCTATTCCCGTCTGTCTTTGTTTTATCTGCTATTCCTGTCAGTCTTTGTTTCATCTGCTATTCCTGTCTTTGTTTTATATGCTATTAGTGTTTATCTTTGTTTTATTTGCTACCCCTGTCAGTCTTTGTTTTATCTGGTGCTCCTGTATGTCTTTGTTTTACCTGTTATTCCTGTCTGTCTTTGTTTTGTCTGTTATTTCTGTCTTTATTTTATCTGATATTCCCGTCTGTCTTTGTTTTGTTTCTTTTTCCTGTCTGTCTTTGTTTTATCTGCTGTTCCTGCCTGTCTTTGTTTTTATCTGCTGTTCCTGCCTGTCTTTGTTTTTATCTGCTGTTCCTGCCTGTCTTTGTTTTTATCTGCTGTTCCTGCCTGTCTTTGTTTTTATCTGCTATTCCTGTTTGTCTTTGTTTTTTTCTGCTATTTTTGTTCCTTTGTTTTTATTGCTGCTACAATGTCTGCACTGCTCCTGTTTGAGTTTGGCTTTTTAACACATTTTCAGTTTCTCAGAGAGAGAGAGAAAGAGAGAGAGAGAGAGAGACAGACAGACAGACAGACAGACGGGCAGACAGACAGTCAGAGACGGAGACACAGAGAAAGAGAGAAAGAGAGAGAGACAGACAAACAGACATGCGTTGTTTGCTGGACTGAGAGAGAGCGGGGGTGGGGAGAGACACAGAGAGAGAGAGAGACACACACAGCCATTTTAGAGAGAAAGGAAGAGACAGAGACAGAGAGAGAGAGAGAGAGAGAGAGAGAGAGAGAGAGAAAGAGGGAGACAGAGAGACAGAGGGAGGGAAAGAGAGAGACAGAGACATAGAGACAGAGAGAGCCACACAGAGACAACCACACACACAGAAAGACAGACAGACAGACAGACAGACAGACATGCAGACAGACAAGCAGACAGAAAAAGAGATGGAGATCTACAACACAGCATTTACTTTAACATTTGGCCAAATGCCTGACAAACCAAACCAGAATATGTCTTTTTTTTATTATTATTATTTATTTTTTTAAGGATCATTGCACTCAGGGAGGTTACCTTTGTGCTCACCTTTTTTTCCCGTCCCATTTTCTACGCCAATTAAATGGCCACAGAAGCTGGAACAGTTTTTATCATGCGATGATGACGATGCCGATGTGGATGATAGTCATGATGCTGTGGAGCTTCATCTAGGATTGAGACTGCGTGACAGGGTTGTACTCTAAGCTTACTATCATAACATATCCTGGCGTCAACCAGGCCCGAGACATACAGACACATGCGGTGTTGGTCAGAAGAAGATTTGAGCAACACCCTCAATGATGCATCCGCAAAGTGGATGAGACTCGACTGTGCGGTTCCAGTCTTCCCAATGAGCCCATAGCACGCCCAACTCTGGGTAGGAGCCGTTTAGAGCCGAAAAATCCCACAATGATTTTTGAAGGTACTGATGGGGATTCGAACCCACAACCTTCCAGTCGGTAGTCCGTTGCGTTAACCACTACACCACGGCGACTGGTAGAATATGTCATTTTGATCATAATGTCAACACTCACATGTAACTTTTAAGGCTGGTTGTAAAGAAAATAAAGAGACGGAGCGAAAACGGAGGGACAGATGTTTATGTTGTAAAGAACACTTAAAGTCAAACGTGAGTGTGCTGTCTTTGACAGCGGAAGTGCCGTTTGTTTCTGTCTTTCTTTCTACATTGACGAGCGTTCAAAGTTAGGTCTGTAAAAGCCAGACTCTCTGACTCTGACAACAGTGGTGCTGGGTGATTGGTGGGGTGCTCTTTCACATGTCCTAGTCGTGAAAACAAACACACACACTCACACACACACACACACACACACACACACACACACACACACACACACACACGCACGCACGCACGCACGCACAGACACACACACACACACACACACACAGACACACACACACACACACACACACACACACTCACACACACACACACACAAACACACTCACACACACACACACACTCACACACACACACACACACACACAGACACACACACACATACACACACAACACACACACGCACACACATACTCACATACACACACACTAGGCGTTTACTGCTCAGTCCTGTAGGTTGTTTCCTTTGATTCAGCCCAATTGTTTTATACCTGTAACTCGCACACAACCCCGACAAATCCGATGAAGCCTGACAGATATAATGTTCTGATTGTTTTTCTTTTGTTCGTTGATTTGTTTGATGTTACCTTAATTGTTACCTTAATTGATACAATGCCTTCATGATTACATAGATTCATTCATTCCATACGCACCTTCTTTTTTTCCCCGTCTAAAAGCACGTATGTGAATAGACGTTAAAAGAAATAACGAACGAATAACGAACACACACACACACACACACACACACACACGGACAGACACACACACATGGACAGACACACACACACACACATACACACACACGGACAGACACACACATATATATATATATACATATATATATATATATATATATGTATATATATATATATACATACATATATATATATATATATATATACATATATATATATATATATATATATATATGTCCTAAATTTATTCACAATCACTACCCGCAAATATAAAAAATGAGCAGTATGAAGAGATAGAGAGACCAATGCAAGAGACAGAAACTGAGAGAGAGAGAGAGAAAGAGAGAGAGAGAGAGAGAAAGAGAGAGAGAAAGAGAGTGACAGAATGAGACAGAGGAAGTGAGAGAGAGAAAGAA
Organism: Monoplex corrugatus; assembly: GCA_030674185.1. Lineage (NCBI taxonomy): Eukaryota > Metazoa > Mollusca > Gastropoda > Littorinimorpha > Ranellidae > Monoplex > Monoplex corrugatus. The sequence continues at coordinate 5,824 of JAPXFY010005953.1, forward strand.
AGAGAGACAGACAGACAGACAGAGAGAAAGAGAGAGAGGGAGAGAAAGAGAGAGAGAGAGAGAGAGAGAGTGAAAGAATGAGACAGAGGAAGTGAGAGAGAGAAAGAAAGAGAGACAGACAGACAGACAGAGAGAAAGAGAGAGAGGGAGAGACAGACAGACAGACAGACAAACAGAGACAGAGACAGCCAGACAGACAGACAGGCAGACAGACAGGCAGACAGACATAGAGACAGAGAGAGAAAAAGACAGAGATAGAGAGGAGATAGACAGAAAGAAAGAAAGAGAGAGAGGGAGGAGGGAGAGAGAGAGAGAGAGAGAGAGAGAGAGAGAGAGAGAGAGAGAGAGAGAGAGGGGAGACCTAGTTGCAGTCTGCAGAAGACTTAAGGAGAGAGCATATAATTATCGACGTTGGTCGTTTCATCACCACCGGCTGTGACGTCACAGGACAGAAAGTGTCGGCCATGATTCTTTGGCATACTTGAAGCAATTCTCTGTGCATATCATTTCCTGCAATTTAAGGTTCAGTTTTCGATACAGAAGCCTTTTATTTTATTTTCGAGTTAGATAAACACAATTAGTGATAGAGATTAGGTTCAGATTTCTTCTTCATCGTCGTCTTCTTTTTTTATTTCCCCTTCCTTTCTAAAAATCTTCTTCCAACTTTTCTATGCTTAGAAGTTTGCTCTTAACTGAAATGGAAATGGGTATGGACTGTGGAGAGGTTGGCATTTAGAGAGAGAGAGATGAATGCAAGCAGGGATGTATAGAGTGTGGTCGTCGATCTCTTTGTCGCTCTTCTTCATTGCCTGGTTCTATGGGTAATTGAAGAGGTGGTGGTGGTGGTGATGGTGATGGTGACGGTGGTGTGTGTGTGTGTGTGTGTGTGTGTGTGTGTGTGTGTGTGTGTGTCTGTGTGTGTGTGTGTGAGTGTGTGTGTGTGTGTGTGTGTCTGTGTATGTGTGTGTGTGTGTGTGTGTCTGTGTGTGTGTGTGTGTGTGACTGTGTGTGTGTGTGTGTCTCTCTCTCTATCTGTGTGTGTGTGTGTCTGTGTATGTGTGTGTGTGTGCGCGTGTGTGTGTATGCTTTCTCTACCCCCGTGGGGATGCCGGAGGCTCTTTCATTATAAATAGTGCCCCACCTCCCACCTTCTGGAAATTCTGTACTAGAAATTTCCTCTTTTCTGTCACTTTCTTTGTTTTCCACCTTGTTCCTTTACTTTCTGTCATTTCTTCCTATCATTTTCTGTCTCGCTGGTCCATTCATCTGTATGTGTTCGGTGAAGTCTTACTCGCATTTATCTTAGAATTGATCATTGGGTACATGTATTAAATGCATTTTTGGTTCTAAGGAAATACGATACACGGAAGCAATATTAGGTAATTTAGGCCAGTTTTACATATTTTTTGTGTGTTCTTAATTATGTTTGAATTTGTATTCATGTATGTTTTTTTAAATCCCCTGTGCGATAAATTGGACGGCCAGGGGCATCTCCTCACATTATGTGCGCGAATGCATTGATATGTTTACTTAATTTTCTTTTCCATTTTTCCTGTTACAATACTGTATTTGTTTTGAAAACGATTATATCCCTGATATGGCTCTATGCAGTAGGCTGGTCTTTAAACAAAAATAACGATAATGATGCTTTCTCTATGACCCACTTTTATGTATCTATCTTATCTGTGCATACTTACACACACACACACACACACACACACACACACACACACACACACACACACACACACACATATATATATATATATATATATGTACACATACATACATATATATATATATAAACATATATTTATGTATATATGTATATACGTATATGTATATATCATCATCATCATCAGGTGCCCTGCCGCGAGGCGTTGGCAACCATAGACTTCCAATCATCTTTATCTCTCGTTGCCCCCAGCATCTCCCCCACCCTCCTCAACCCCAGCCACTCTGCAAGTCCGTCCAGCATTCTCTCCCTGGGTCTACCTGGTGCTCTCTTTCCCTCCAGCTTTCCCGTTGTGACCAGGTGCTCCAAATCCCCCTTCCTCATAAAATGGCCTATAAATGTTTGCTTGTCTTTTCCTAATCTTCCTTATGAGTGATCTACTTGTGTCTGCCTCCATCAAGACTGTCTCGTTTGTTTTCTTTGCTGTCCATGGAACTCTCAACATTCTTCTGAGAAACCACATCTCGGCTGCCTCGATCCTGCTCTGGCTTTGCTTGCTGGTTGTCCACGCCTTGCATCCGTACAACAGTATTGGTTCTATATAACATTCAATGACTCTCTTTCTGATGTTAATTGATAGACATTTGTTGGTAAGAATGCTTGTCATCTTCTTGAAAGCTGTTTTGGCTTGGCCGGTTCTGCCAGCTATTTCCGATGTGCATCTGCCGTCTGATATATATGCATTCATATCTGTGTGTATTAATGTATCTATCCATATATCTATCTTACACATTGTCAACTGTGACCATTCTTCATGTGCATCTCCTTTGTTGAAGATGTGGAATTTTGGCTTCTTGTCTTTTCAACTTTAAAATCTTTGATACATATTGTTCTGCTTGCTCAGTTTGTCTTCGTATCTTGTTGAAACAAATGCTGTTTACAGTTTCCACTCCATTTTGCAACTGCATAACGACCAGTAGCCATTGTTTTTTTAACCTCGTTGAATTTTCTTCTCTCTGTTTCTTTTTCTTTTCTTTTCCTATTTAAATAACATGAATAGCATTGTGATAGAGGTGGAGAGAGAGAGAGAGAGAGAGAGAGAGAGAGAGAGAGAGAGAGAGAGAGAGAGAGAGAGAGAGAATGACACTGACAATGACAATGACAATGATGCTTTATTTTCCAACGGTAAAAGTTATTGGCTAGAAGCTATTATTCAAATTTGCCGTTACTATTCCACACACACACACACACACACACACACACACACCACACACACACACACACACACACACACACACACACACACACACACCCACACACACACACACACACACGCACACACACACACAAAGAGAGAGAGAGAGAGAATGAGAGAAAGAGAAAATGTGTGTGAGCGAGAGAGAGAGAGAGTGAGAGAGAGAAAGAGTGAGAGAGAGACAAAGAGAGAGAGAGAGAGTGTGTGTGTGTGAGAGAGAGACAGAGAGGGAGTGTTGTGTGTGTGTGTGTGTGTGTGTGTGTGTGTGTGTGTGTGTGTGTGTTTGAAAGAGAGAGAATGAGAGAGAGAGAGAAAGTGAGAGAGAGTATGAGAGAGAGACAGAGACAGAGAGACAGAAAGAGAAACAGAGAGAGAGAGAGAGAAAGAAAGAAAGAGAGAGAGAGAGCGAGAGAGAGAGAGAGAGAGAGAGAGAGAGAGAGAGAGAGAGAGAGAGAGAGGAGAGAGAGAGAGAGAGAGAGAGAGAGAGAGGATTGTTCTTTCGTCATAAGACAGGACATTAAGGGCACGCCATAATTCTATACATTTCATGTTCTTGCCTGTTTTGCACTATCTGCACTTTCTCTGGGTTTTTTTCTTCTTCTTTTTGTTGTTTCTTTTCAAAATCACTTTGAATTGATATTGGATTAAGTGAGAGTTTATTTCGATCGTCCTCACAGTTTTTCGTTTATTTTATATGAAGAAAATGTTTGTTTGTTTGTTTTATGCTCGATTTTATTTCATTCGTTATCTTGTGTGTATCAGTATTGCTTCTATGGTAAGTGGATTAGAATGTATCTACATTAATGCAAAATGGGGTAAGCACAATCGTCCTTTTGATTACATCTATTGAGACCCTTAGATTCAATAAAAAAAAAAATTAAAAAAAAGAAAGACACGTGGTTCCAACACACAAAAATAATGTATTTTACAGACATTTCGTTTGGTTTAAAGTTTGCCCTAGTGTCTGTTTTTAAACTCTCTTACAATCCAGTTTCGCTCATCTGCGTATAAATGCTTTTTAAGCCTAATTATAGTGAATTCCTTGCCACCCCCACGGTGTCTTATTATTCATGTTGTGTATTATGTGTTTATACATTTATCTTTTTTGTATTTTCTAATTTACCGTTGATTGTTTGATTGATAGACTGAGTGATTGATTATATATTATTTGTACGTCTGTTCAGGAAGGTATTTCAAGACATTAGAAAGAAGATCAGCAAGTGTTGTTGTTGTTGTTGCGGCTATTA
>JAPXFY010005954.1:0-13809 GCA_030674185.1 Monoplex corrugatus
GATTGTTTTTTTCATTTTTACAATACAGGATGAAATTTACACTGTATACATGCATACATATAAAAGATGCACTACATGCAAAGCTACGTTACAATAACAGAAAGAAAGAAAAAATTAAAATATCAAGAAAGAAAAATAAAAAAATACCAATCGCTAAATCTATAATGACATCATAAATAAATGATATAACTAACATGAATAAACAACTACGTAAGTAAGCCAACACAAATTAACGAAATACAAGACACTGAAAAACTCCCAAGTCAAAGACAGCAGTGTTAACCTTTTTGGTGGCCAGTTTTAACACGGCCTGACAGGCAGCTTGTGCCAGAAGCTGGTCATTGTCTGCCCGCGGGCCCAGTCCCTCGTCTATCAGCACGTCCAGGTTGCTGTGAACAATGTCTGTCTCTGCCCTGTACACACACACACACACACACAGAGTTTAGAAGCATGTGCCATACCACATTACATCCTCCCCTACACAAAGAAAGAAATACACATGCCTACAGTGACTACTATACACTTACAATACTACAGTCAATCAGCATTTCAAACCATAATAAGTCTGATCAGGAAGTATCTCTCTGTCGAAACAACTGCAAAACTTGTTCTCTCCTTCATAATGTCTCGCATTGACTATTGCAATTCACTCCTGTCTGGTCTTCCTGCCTCCACCATTCACATCCTACAGCACATTCAAAACAATGCCGCACGCCTCGTACTCAAAAAGAAAAAAGCTGACCACATATCTCCTCTCCTGGCACAACTTCACTGGCTCCCTGTATCAAAGCGCATACAGTACAAACTAGACACCATGTGCTACAAAAGCCTCCGATTACCTGTCAAGCCTACTTGAGATCTATCTTCCCTCACGTACCCTCCGCTTCTCTCACTTTTCGCTTTCCACGCACTAAGCTCAATACCTATGGTCCACGAGCCTTTTCTGTTTTTGGTCCACTCTCCTGGAACAAACTTCCTCTCTCAGTCTGTCAGCAACCTACTTTTGTCTCCTTCAAGTCCGCTCTCAAAACTCACCTTTTCTCCTCTGCATAAAATCCTGACCTCACTCAAACCCATCTGCAGCCTGTCTCCGCTCGGAGTGGAATCACATTGTAATATATAATTATATATAATATGCTCTCTATAATTTTCCATTGCTAAGGCGCGCACGCGCATGCGTGCGTGTGTGCGTGTGCGTATGTGTCTGTTCAGCGCTTACATTTGATTTTTATCAAGATTTTGCGCTATATAAATATTGTAATTATTATTATTATTATTATAATAACATAAAGTCTTACAAAATACAATCATAAACTGAATAGTGTCATATACTTGAACACAGGTTGATGTGAGCACTATTATTCCATTGTCTACTGCTTACCTCTATATAAACATAAACTGAGCAAAAACCCCTGACTAAAATATATACATATATATCAACACCATGATCAAATTCTTGACATAAATGAACATCATCAACTGAAACATGAAAATCAGTCAAGAATTTACTGAACAACATTATACTGAACACTCCTACACACAGAGGAGTCTATCTTCATAATGAACATAAGCAGTCATAATAAAAATTATATAAAAAAACAACAACAACAAAATCCAAGTAAGCAAGCAACCAAAATGGAACAAACCTAGAAAAAAAAACAAAAAAAAACAACAACCTCCCCCCCCTCCCCCCAGAGTTTAAGAATTAAATGATGAAAAATGACTGGTGCAATTTTCCAACATGTAGCCTTATACAAGCAATACAAAACAATACTCCAAGGAAACAAGGTTGCCAAGTTTAGGACAAAATGACTGATCTGCACAGAAACATGATCACCAAGTTTAGGATGAAAAGACAGACTTACAAAGAAACAAGCTGACCAAGTTTAGAAAGAAACGATTGACCTACAAATAAACAGGGTTACCCAGTAAAGAACAGAAGGACAGACCTACATGCATACAAAAATTACCAAGTTTAGGATGACATAAAAAATTACCAAGTTTAGGATGACATAAAAAATTACCAAGTTTAGGATGACATAAAAAATTACCAAGTTTAGGATGACAAAAAATTACCAAGTTTAGGATGACATAAAAAATTACCAAGTTTAGGATGACATAAAAAATTACCAAGTTTAGGATGACACAACCGACCTAGAAAGAATAAAAAATTACCAAGTTTAGGATGAAATCATAAACGCAAAAACTGTTTGTACGTCTTTGATATTTCTCCGATATGTGCAAGTGTGCTTAAAAAAATAAGATGATAAAACAAACAAAACAAAAAAAAAGGAAGGGAAGAAAACTACACTCACCCCGCTATCATGGAGATAAGCACGAGGGCAGCACGACTTTCCTGTGGGGTGGTGTTGGGCATCTTAAGGGTGAACCTCTCCCACAGGATCTGGATGACGTGTGACGACACATCTCCACTCTGCATCCACTGACCCATCTGTTTACCCACACCATGACACAAACCTCATCAGTCACTTCACTACTCATCTATAGCTATCCACTGACCCATCTGTTTACCCACACCATGACAGACCTCATCAGTCACTTCACTACTCATCTATAGCTATCCACTGACCCATCTGTTTACCCACACAATGACACAAACCTCATCAGTCACTTCACTACTCATCTATAGCTATCCACTGACCCATCTGTTTACCCACACCATGACAGACCTCATCAGTCACTTCACTACTCATCTATAGCTATCCACTGACCCATCTGTTTACCCACACAATGACACAAACCTCATCAGTCACTTCATCGCTCATCTATAGTTAACACAAGTATGAAAACTGAGGGATCTTAATCCAAAACAAGTGTGACTGCCTGCGTTCAAGCAAACAGGAACCAGAAAAAACACGAAAGAAGAACACAAATGCGTATTAATACAACAAGACAGGACAGGCGCAAATTTTCGGCCAACTGGCCTTTGTCAAGCGTAAGATTACAAACAAACACCAGATACAAAAATTTTGAGAAAAATTTTGTTTGTTTGTAATCTTAAACTTGACAAAGGCCAGTTGGCCGAAAATTTGCACCTGTCCTGTCTTGTATTAAAATACGTGTTCGCATTCTTCTTTCGTTTTTTTCCGGTTCCTAGGGGATCTTAATTCATATCCCCTTTTCAAAAACACACCAGACCTTACAAGTGTATAAGCTCAGTTAAAGTGACAGACCATACTAATGCAAAATACTCAACAGGTTGGTTGAGATATTGGTGAAAACATGTCCACCACCAGGTACCGCTGCCCTGCCCACCCTACTCAATGCTCAGTTCTAGTCCAAGCAGCTATTATCCTCTTCGACGAAGTAGGTTAGAAAAGGAATATCCATTGCCAACTGGTAAACAGAGGAGAGCGGGGTAGCCTAAAATCACATCTAATCAAATTTTTTACAAGCCCACTAAGTCTTTCCCCCCAAAAATTGGCAAATCCATCTGGGTTTGCATATGTGATAAAGGCTAAGGACATATCAAAGTGGGATTTTAAAGGACTTTTTAGTTATGATAGAATATTCACAAGAATGACAGAAAATTTACAGAAAGAACTCCAAGAACAAGGCAGTTAATATCAACAAATATATGCTATTATGCATGAGTGATGATGATATTCATTATTTCTTTACCGTTCTTCATCTTACCCCTCTTTATTTGAAAACTATGTAATTGTAATGCCATCTGTGCAATCTTAACCCTCTTTATTTGAAAACTATGTAATTGTAATGCCATCTGTGCAATCTTAACCCTCTTTATTTGAAAACTATGTAATTGTAATGCCATCTGTGCAATCTTAACCCTCTATATTTGAAAACTATGTAACTGTAATACCATCTGTGCAATCTTAACCCTCTTTATTTGAAAACTATGTAATTGTAATGCCATCTGTTCAATCTTAACCCTCTTTATTTGAAAACTATGTAATTGTAATGCCATCTGTGCAATCTTAACCCTCTTTATTTGAAAACTATGTAATTATAATGCCATCTGTGCAATCTTAACCCTCTTTATTTGAAAACTATGTAATTGTAATGCCATCTGTGCAATCTTAACCCTCTATATTTGAAAACTATGTAATTGTAATGCCATCTGTGCAATCTTAACCCTCTTTATTTGAAAACTGTGTAATTGTAATACCATCTGTGCAATCTTAACCCTCTTTATTTGAAAACTGTGTAACTGTAATACCATCTGTGCAATCTTAACCCTCTATATTTGAAAACTATGTAATTGTAATGCCATCTGTGCAATCTTAACCCTCTTTATTTGAAAAACTATGTAATTGTAATGCCATCTGTGCAATCTTAACCCTCTTTATTTGAAAACTATGTAATTGTAATACCATCTGTGCAATCTTAACCCTCTTTATTTGAAAACTATGTAATTGTAATGCCATCTGTGCAATCTTAACCCTCTTTATTTGAAAACTATGTAATTATAATGCCATCTGTGCAATCTTAACCCTCTTTATTTGAAAACTATGTAATTGTAATGCCATCTGTGCAATCTTAACCCTCTATATTTGAAAACTATGTAACTGTAATACCATCTGTGCAATCTTAACCCTCTATATTTGAAAACTATGTAATTATAATGCCATCTGTGCAATCTTAACCCTCTATATTTGAAAACTATGTAATTGTAATGCCATCTGTGCAATCTTAACCCTCTATATTTGAAAACTATGTAATTGTAATGCCATCTGTGCAATCTTAACCCTCTATATTTGAAAACTATGTAATTGTAATGCCATCTGTGCAATCTTAACCCTCTATATTTGAAAACTATGTAACTGTAATGCCATCTGTGCAATCTTAACCCTCTATATTTGAAAACTATGTAATTGTAATGCCATCTGTGCAATCCTAACCCTCTTTATTTGAAAACTATGTAATTGTAATACCATCTGTGCAATCTTAACCCTCTATATTTGAAAACTATGTAATTGTAATGCCATCTGTGCAATCTTAACCCTCTTTATTTGAAAGCTATGTAATTGTAATACCATCTGTGCAATCTTAACCCTCTTTATTTGAAAACTATGTAATTGTAATGCCATCTGTGCAATCTTAACCCTCTTTATTTGAAAACTATGTAATTGTAATGCCATCTGTGCAATGACAACATTTACATTTCTTTCTTTACTCCCTCCCCCCTCTCAATTCAAGATTTAAAGAATTCAACAATTTGGTCCCTCTTCATTCTAAACTCTGAAGATCTACAGTATGTGTCACAGTCAGTCAGTCAGTGTCAGTTTTGTACAATAACAAGCACATACATACCAGAGCCTCTAGAGAAGTCAGATCTCTACAAGTGGCCCCATAGATCAACATAGACAGGTTCTTCACCACGCTCAGCGCTCGGTTCCTGCAATAAAACCAACACCACAATTTTAACAACCACAACTCCTGTCACTATTGTCTGCCTGCCTCGTACTGATTCATCTTAGCAGCAAGAAACTCTGGGGACAATTTGACGGCACAACATCCTCTGCGAGAATAACCCCCCCCCCCCCCCTCCCACTGACACTCTATGGGGGCAGGTCATGACTCCTGGATGCCTTCTATTGCCTTCCAAAACCCCAGTCCCAATTCTGACAACACTCCCAAAACCCCAGTCCCAATTCTGACAACACTTCCAAAACCCCAGTCCCAATTCTGACAACACTTCCAAAACCCTAGTCCCAATTCTGACAACACTCCCTAAACCCCAGTCCTAATTCAGATAACATACTCCCTAAACCCCAGTCCTAATTCAGATAACATACTCCCTAAACCCCAGTCCTGACAACATACTCCCTAAACCCCAGTCCTTATTCTGACAACATACTCCCTAAACCCAGTCCTTATTCTGACAACATACTCCCTAAACCCCAGTCCTTATTCTGACAACATACTCCCTAAACCCCAGTCCTTATTCTGACAACATACTCCCTAAACCCCAGTCCTTATTCTGACAACATACTCCCTAAACCCCAGTCCTGACAACATACTCCCTAAACCCCAGTCCTTATTCTGACAACATACTCCCTAAACCCCAGTCCTAATTCTGACAACATACTCCCTAAACCCCAGTGCTTATTCTGACAACATACTCCCTAAACCCCAGTCCTTATTCTGACAACATACTCCCTAAACCCCAGTCCTTATTCTGACAAGTAGTGGCAGACCCACAGAAACACTATAGCTTTTTTCCGTTTTTTTTTTTTTATAGGATCTTCGCACTCAGGGAGGTTACCTTTGTGCTCCCCTTTATTTTTTTCGTCCCATTTTCTATGCCACCTTAACAGCCACAGAAGCTGGTACAGTTTTTACAATGTGATGATGATGTCGTCAATGAAGATGATAAATCATGATGCTATGGAGTTCCATCTAGGATTGAGACTGCATGACAGGGTTATACTCTACGCTTACTATCATAATATATCCCGGCATCAACCAGCCTGAGAGATACAGACGCCTGTGGTACTGGTCAGAAGATTTGAATAACACCCTCAATGATGCATCCGTGAAGTGGATGAGACTCGACTGTGTGGTTCCAGTCTTCCCAGTGAGCCCATAGCACGCCCAACTCTGGGTAGGAGCTGGTTAGAGCTGAAAAATCCTATAATGATTTTTGAAGGGACTGACGGGGATTTGAACCCCAACCTTCCAGTCGGTAGTCCGTTCTGCTAACAACTACACCACTGTGACTGGTCAGAAACATTATAGTGGCTGAAAGGTAAACAAACACAGAACTCTTACACACTTGTAGGAGATTCATCTGTAACACCAAGATTGCAAGCAGCAACATCTGAAAGCTACAGAACACCAATAAGGTTCCTACATCTGTCTCCTGCTGAAATGCCTAAACTTTTCACACACCTTTACCAACCATTTCTAAACTCTTATATTTGCATTTCCAAACTTAAAATAGTCACTTTTTCCCATTTTATATTATGCTGGACACGACCATAAAGTCAAAGACAATGGATTATTCTGACAAATAAGGTCCACCAAGTTTTTAAAACTTCTGCAAACATCTGCTGACCAGAATATTTAAAATTTCCAAACTTCTTCAAATGTCCGTTATTTTCACAAATTGCCATGAAAACGACTCTTCAGTTTTTCTAAAACTTCCCAAAGAGTGAGAAGCCCCAGAACCAAGATAAAATGACCATACAGTTTGTATAAAACTTCTTAAAGAGTGACAATCATGCCCCAGAGCCTAGACCCTTACCTCTGACTGCCGGTAGTGGATTCCAGGTACAATCGTTTGTAAGCAGCAACCACAGCGTCCTTGACGCTCTGCTCCTTGGACCAGATCAGCACCAGCATCCGTCGAACGCCTTGCAGAGCAGCAGACACACCAAACTCATAGCTAGTCACAAAAAACTCCACCGCTTCAAACACATTGGACGAATTCTTGGACCCCAGCAGCTGACACAGGATAGGGACGGCTTCTTGGATTTGGCGGGCAAAGGCCAGAGAATCCTGTACAGATCATTTGTTCTAATCAACATTGCACTCCTGACACAGAGACAAGGTTTTAGTCAACATCCACACCACTGTTCAAACAGTATTACTTCAATTTGATGAGATCTACCTTTCACAGTTTCCAGTGACCTGAAATCTGTCACAAAGATCTGCTTGTATAATACTTCAACAATTCTTTCTTCTGCACTTACAAAAGTGAGGATATATGTACATTCTATATACTGGTAAAAGCTTTCTTGATTGCGAGACTGAATTGCTGGGATCCACAAAGCCTGTTTTTGTCAGTTTTGATTTTTGTTCTGTAAGGGTGTGTCACTAATCAAGACTAAAGTGATTTCTGACACACAGCACAGTGGTCTGTTTTCATTACAAAAGCTCAACGCAGGCTACAAGTGGAAAACATTAACAGAAATAGTAACATTCCAAAATTCCACTTCCTCCATTAATTCAATGGACAGATAACACCAAGTAATGGGCTGAGCTGCAGCGACAAAAGACAGATTCCTATGGAAGGCCATGATCGCCAACACCATGCGGCAGGGCGCATGATATGATGATAAATGGACTGAGCTGAATACAAAGTGAAACACAAAAAAGCACAAAATCAGTAGCCTACAGCTAACTTGGTTATTCTCTTGTAGAAGCCTACTTACTAAATCAGTCACAAAAATGGTAAAAAACATTTAGGGGGCAGGTGGACATAGATAAAAGTTACAAGAACATGATTCTATGCCAATACAAACGCTAGTAAGTGTTTTCCTCTTTGAACCCAGAAGAAATGACCAGTGTACCTTGAGATACTGGACCAAGACCTGTTGTTTACTCAGTTCATTCACTTCACAACCGTCTGCCTCTCGTGACTGACTGCTGTTGGTGGCTGCTTCTGTGATCTTGGCAAGATCAGGACTGCAGTGTTCTGTAGGGATAAAGACAACAGTTTTATCAGTCACTATCAGTTCTTGTCAAGCTGAAATACATAGGGCCATGCAATCAGAAACACCAAAACACATCTGATGTCAACGGTTCTGCAGGGGACGGCACAGGCGAGGAGAAGAAAGGGACAACAGCACACCTCCTGGTCTGGAGATCCAGGCGGTCGCCCACAGATGTCTCAATCATGTGGCCTGGAGAAAACTTGTAACGACCAGATTGGCTCCTACCGCCGATCCCAACAAGGCAGAGAGGCGAGGTGAAGTGAGTCGATCATTCTTGCCGGTTAGCCTGGTAATCACTTAATGAAGTTTTCTCCTTTTCTACCCTCCCCTCCCAATGTAATGTCATGATTTTCTTACCTGACAAATCAACAAACAAGGGGAAAATGAAAGAAAAGAAAAGATTCCCTGGAGTATTTTATCAAAGAACAAGGGATTACGCACATGTAACAAACACCTATTTTAATAAAATCTTTTTTTGTTCACCTTTACAATACCAGCAAACCTTCCATGTCAAGTTAAATGTCATCCAATAACGCACAGTGACACTTAGACTCCCTCACTCTGTCCACCAGAATCCTGCATTGTCAACAATGCTAGCAAAGCAAAACTGAACACTTAGACTCTCTCACCCTGTCCACCAGCATCCTGCATTGTCAACAATGCTAGCAAAGCAAAACTGAACACTTAGACTCCCTCACCCTGTCCACCAGCATCCTGCATTGTCAACAATGCTAGCAAAGCAAAACTGAACACTTAGACTCCCTCACCCTGTCCACCAGCATCCTGCATTGTCAACAATGCTAGCAAAGCAAAACTGAACACTTAGACTCCCTCACCCTGTCCACCAGCATCCTGCATTGTCAACAATGCTAGCAAAGCAAAACTGAACACTTAGACTCCCTCACCCTGTCCACCAGCATCCTGCATTGTCAACAATGCTAGCAAAGCAAAACTGAACACTTAGACTCCCTCACCCTGTCCACCAGCATTCTGCATTGTCAACAATGCTAGCAAAGCAAAACTGAACACTTAGACTCCCTCACCCTGTCTACCAGCATCCTGCATTGTCAACAATGCTAGCAAAGCAAAACTGAACACTTAGACTCCCTCAACTTGTCCACAAGTTTCCTGCAGGAACTGGTAAAACACAACTGATCTGCTTCCAATTCTCAAAATCTTTCACAGATCTCTCGGACATAAGGTGGATACGGTGCAGGAGTCAAAGGGTTAAGTTTTTGCAGTTGGTGGATAGGGTGCAGGAGTCAAAGGGTTAAGTTTTTGCAGTTGGTGGATAGGGTGCAGGAGTCAAAGGGTTAAGTTTCTGCAGTTGGTGGATAGGGTGCGGGAATCAAAGGGTTTTGAAATCACTCCACCTGACGCCTGAATTTTTTTTTGTGAAAGCATTTTGGCAATAGGCCCCAGTCATGTCCTATGGACCTTAGTTACCCTGCCCCCACACTATGGTTTGAATGGCCTCAGGGGAAATTAGACAAAAACATAAAGTACTCACCAAAGAACACATTCCTGAGTGCCGTGATCAGGTCAAAGTCAGATTCTTTTTCAGCGCTGTCTTCTGATTTGTCATCCTCTGGACTGGCTCTGTGAACAGGAAAAAAGTCTTGTTTTACTGCAAGATATGGGGTTGTCTGTGTCAATGTATCACTGTACGCAGAATGGAATGCTTGTTCAGTGACCGGATCCAGCCTACAGATGGAAATATATCTGTCCGTAGTAACTTCAAGGATTTTTCAGTAAGGAAATTTGTTTTCTATGTTCAGTGTTACGCACTATGATAGCTCTGTGTGTCTAATCGGACAATAGAAACACCAAGTTAAGGACTCTGTTGGACGTGGAACAGTGCTGGCTGTGGGTGAACACGTCGATTCATGAGTGACAGTCCTTGACACAGCGGACGCATATGAAGGCTGATCACTGTGACTGGGTGGTTACTGGCACAGCTTTCCTTCTGTCTCTCCTGTCCAAACACAGTAGAATTCATTTGTGACCCTCCACCATGGAATGAGTCGGATTGCACCTGACACACTTTTTCGCTAGCAGCGATAGTTCATGTAGGGGGGTCAGGGTACCAATTTTGAGATTTTCACTGAAAATGATTCGTTGTCATTATTTTATGTCTTGCTAAAATACTTGTGCTTATTTGATCTTATAAACGGGTGAAAAGTGTAGCTCTATTAGAAGTACCTGATTACTATGGGCATAAGTGTGACATTTTCAAACTGTGATTTCTCAAATATTCATTTTTTCACATATCCAACTTTAAAAGGTCATAACTTTGAAAAGGAATGCCCGATTTTTAATAAAATTTGGATCTGTGAAAGCTGCGTTTTTTGCTTATTCATTTCATTTAAAAACAAAAAAAATCACCCCAGGTGCATTGCGATTCATTCCGTGGTAGAGGGTCACATTTTTCCTCTGCAATGGTGATGCCTGCACATACAGCCTGTCACAAGGCACAGCGATTTGTAGATGTCTCTTCATAAGTGTCCACATTAGTATCAGAGGACTATGAATCATGTTTACAGATGTTCCTATATTGCAGTGTTGGGCGCCATGTGGGCCAGGATCCCACAGCGATCTGTCTGTACAGGATGTCTTTTGGAAGGCGGCCATTGCGCTCGAGGCAGACATGGCCAAGCCAGCGCAGTTGTCAATTATAGCACACACTACATATTTTCCAAAGCATCACTATCATCATTCACACTATAGAAGGTCACATATGTTTACTGTTTATTCAGACAGGCAGAGCCACCACCATCACCATCCTCCTCCTCCTCATCATCACAACCACCACCATCACCATGATAATGATGATCATAATCACCACCACCACTACCACCGCCACCACCACCACCACCACCACCATCATCATCATCATCATCATCATCATCATCATCATCATCATCATCATCATCATCATCATCCCCACACTGCATTGTTTACAATTCAGCCTGCACACTGCTAAAACATTTTCAAGCAAACTAACTGATCAGGCTGGGTAAGACAAGAAGATAGTTTCCTCTGAAAACTGGCCAGGGTCTAGCGGCAACGTCCCTGCTGGAGGGAAGCCCCCCAGAAGCTGGAGAATTTCTGTAATTCTGAGGCATTATGGATGCATTTCCTGATAGCAAATACAATAATTCAGCAATATTTCCTCTGAAAATTTTTTTTTTCCCTCTGAAACTAGGAGTTCATCCGCTGAAGTTAGTGGATCCGCTGAGAGTTACCCAGCATACTGATACATTATGTGACTGTCAAGAAGACAACATGAACCAATCACTCCTTGCTCCACATTCAGTCCATACACACTCACCATACACACTCACCATACACACTCACCATAACACTCACCATACACACTCACCATACACACTCACCATACACACCACCATACACACTCACCATACACACTCACCATACACACTCACCATACACACTCACCATACACCTCACCATACACACTCACCATAACACTCACCATACACACTCACCATACACACTCACCATACACACTCACCATACACTCACCATACACTCACCATACACACTCACCATACACACTCACCATACACACTCACCATACACACGCCATACACACTCACCATATACACACTCACCATACACACTCACCATACACACTCACTATACACACACTCACCATACACACTCACCATACACACTCACCATACACACACACCATACACACTCACCATACACACACAACCATACACACTCACCATACACACTCACCATACACACTCACCATACACACACACCATACACTCACCATACACACTCACCATACACACTCACCATACACACTCACCATACACACACACACCATACACTCACCATACACACTCACCATACACACACCATACACTCACCATACACACACACCATACACACTCACCATACACACACACCATACACTCACCATACACACTCACCATACACACTCACCACACACCATACACACTCACCATACACACTCACCCAGCAGACTGATGAAAGATGTCTGTATCAGGCCATGCAGCAAAGGCGGCTTTCAGCAGATGCAGAGCGGAGCTGTACTGTTCCTGAACGACCAGCGTGTACACCTTGTCCAATACGCTGCACACAACGCGCAGCACGACAGTAATTTACAGCTGCACACTAACACTGATGTGTAATGCGTATCTATGCTACTCCTTAATTGTAACAGTACCCTCATTTCACCAAACACACTGCACACGTCGCATGACCCATCAATCATATTCCATCATAGCAAAATAGCTAGAATTTGGTTAACAATATATGCACATATCTTACAGCCTAAAATTGCTATCTATCATTGCCTTGTTCTTTAATCAGTACACACACATATATTATATATATTATGCAACACACTGCACACACCACATAATTCATCCACACTCAAACACAATTCAAAAAAACAAAAACAAAAGAAAGTAAAGATTGATTTCATTTCCAACACACAGTTTAGCTATTTTCTGAAAGTGTCAAAATCAAAACTGACCTACAATGCTTCATCAGATTTTGTTTTGTTTTGTTTTGCTTTGTTTTGAGTCATTTTGTTCTGCTCCAACTTCTGCAACGCCTCAGTGGTGTTGACCCCACACGGCTCATTCCAAGGAACCAGATATTTTGACATTTGAAGTCTACAACATAATAACACCAGTCCCAAGTTCATTCAAAGTACAAGTGCCAAGAAGTCCACAGTAGCCAGTGACGCCAAGCCACCACCCACTAGAGGATACCCTGCCCAGTTACTGGGTCATTTCAGAGGAGTTCAACCTACAAAGGACGCTGCCAACAAAGTCATGGCAGTACTCATTCAGTCATGTAGTCAGACTGGGTGAGAACCCCTCAGTCACCAGACTTCACACACAACAGACTACCACCACTGTGGCTGGATAAGGAAGACTACAACATCAAGAAGTCATGTCTATCACAACAACCATGGGGCATCACTTTTTCTGTCCTTCACCCTTTGACTCCCTCACCCTATCCACCAGCATCCTGCTGGAAGGTAGTGGATAGGGTGAGGAGTGAAAGGGTTAAGTTTTTGCAGCTTATGGAATGGCTGTGGGAGTGAAAGTGTTAAAGAAATAACTGCGTTCAGAATCAGCATCTTTGAACAATTTTACATACAGACATTTTGTTGAAAATTCCCTCTTTATCTTTTTTATTCTCTAGAAGATGGTGTGTGTGTGTGTGTGTGTGTGTGTGTGTGTGTGTGTGTGTGTGTGTGTGTGTGTGTGTGTGTGTGTGTGTGTGTGTGTGTGTGTGTGTGTGTGTGGTGTGTGTGTGTGTGTGTGTGTGTGTGTGTGTGTGTGTGTATGTGTGTGTATATGTGTGTGTGTGT
>JAPXFY010005955.1:0-13808 GCA_030674185.1 Monoplex corrugatus
CACAAACCCTCATTGATTGAGAGTGCTTTAAAAATTAAAAAAGACTCTCATTTTCCGTTGCTTTTAATGAAATATGGCAAACATTTCTTTTAAAAGCGGCAATTCCGTAATTTTGTTTCTCTTTGCTTCCCTCCAGCTTATCCAAATTCTGCGACCCGTCTTCCCTTTTCATTAAAATAGGCATAACTATCGCCCCCTTCTTCACTTCCTCCACGTTGCCTATTCCTCGAATGTTTTCATAAAAAAACAATACGTTACTACAATGTATCCTCTGGACCCTTTTTATCTTTGGACCACCTCCAAATATACACCATGACGAACTTTTCGTCTGCTTCTGATACGGCTTTTTTAAAAACCCGAACAACTTCCACAGTCATCGCATCTTTTTCTGTATCGGATCCAAAAACCGGAACGACTTCCCCTTCATTTGAACCCACATTCCTTCTTCCTTTTCAAGTCAATTTAAAGACAACCTTTTTTCCCGAAATGACTTCCCAAGTGACCTACCCTTTTTGCCTATCCCCTCTTGTCCTCCCCCCGGTTTGTGTTGTTTTATGAAATAACCCGGGGTTTTTGTCGTTGGATTGGTGCTTTAAATATAGACTGTCGGTTTGATTTGATTTGATATTAAAGTTGGCGCGAAAAATACATTATTATTTTTATGTTTTTGTTTTTTCACACCATCTTCATCATCACTTCTTATTATTTTTATTTTTAAAACTTTCACTTTTTCTTTCATATGCCTTTCTACATTAGCAAGGTTTTTTTTTTTTTTGTTTCTTTTTAAAACATTCTGATTTTTCTTGGTTTTTGGGCACGTTTAAGGCCACTTTCCTCCGTAATTGCCACCAGGCATTTCGCCTCCGAGGGGACATCCCGCTTTTTTTTAGTCTTTCGAAAACCCCCAAATTTTTAGGGATTTACGGGATCCTTACGTGCAACTTGTGGTGGTGGTGTATACACCGAGGGGGGGGGGGGGTAACACAGCATCTCACACATGTTGTCTGAGAGAGGGAAAAATCTTCACCCCCTTTTCCCACCAACGGGAAGGTTTCCGAACAGGAACGAAATAACCTCCTTTGAATCTTACTCATCATCTACCGGTGCCCGTCATGTAACTGTAAGATGTTTAATTTTATCCCTTTAAAAATTTCCAACTTAATCTGAACCATTATTTTCAAACATGGGGGCCCCCATATTCACTGATTCAGTCCCTTTGAACATGACTTCCAATTTAAAATAAACCGGCATTTTTTTTCCCCCTTCTGTTTTACTTTAAAGAATCTCTATAATATAGGGTGGGGGGCGGGCACCTAAAAAAACAAGAACCATTGGGACAGTTTTGTTGGCGGGTTTAACCCTTTTAAATTTTACATGGTTATTCAACTGCAGAAATATCTAACCCCTTTTTGAAGAGGAGAACAGGCCGAAAGAGCCACAAAGGCAACGTCAAACGACACTTACTGACAGAATTGAAACATAAACCCTTTTGGGGAAACTTCTCATTGCACCAGACACGAAAGCATTTCTTTTTTGAATAATAGAGTTTCACCTTTTTTAGAAATGTTCATTTCATTTCTGTTTGAACAAAAAATTATAGCTTTTCAGATTAAAAAATCTACAAGTTTTCGAATCAATCCGACTCTCTCTTCCTCAGGGTCTCTATATGTGTGTGTTTTTCCTTTTTTTCCGTTCAAGGTTTCGGTTTTTGAAGGTCTTTCCTCTCCTGGTTTTTCTTTGTCTCGATCTTCGTTTGGGAACACCTAGCTCCTTCTTTGGTTTTAATCTAAAGGGAAATGCAGTTCTTCGGGCAAAAAGCAGATCACCAATGCCAATTCAAGTGAACAAATCACCCACCCATTTCATTTTCCATTTGTTCAAAAGAAAAAGGGCACCCAATCTCAAAAAGCCGCTGCTAACAACGGATTTCATTTTCGGGTGACCATGTTTGGGGTTTAAATTACACAATGTTTTGTATTGGGTCTTGTCTGCTCGATGCGTTGATGAAAACGTAGACCCACACTAGAAAAAACCATAAAGGGGTAAACCGCTGATATTTTTTCCAAACCCCCCCCCTCTCTCCTCTTCTCTGTTTCTCTGTCTTCTCGTCTCGTCTCCCCCCCCCCCCTCTCTCTCTCATTCACACACCCTTTCTCCTTTCCTCTAAAAGATGAAGAAGATTTCCTTTAAAAGGGCATATAAATGCTTTTATATTTAGCAATCGCGGGAAAAATAATTGGGCCTCAAAACGGGTTTATACATTTTCATACTCGGGGAAAAAAAGGGGTTGGGTGAAAAAAAACTTTTATAAAAATTCAAACAAAATTATTGATTGTAATGGCAAAATTGGGATTACATAAAAACTGGTGAGTTTTTGCACAATATAGAAATTTTAAACAATCACATGATAGAAGCATCTTGTTGTTACTTAAAAGTGTATTAGTATTGTTCACAAGATTTGGGGTTTGGGTAGCCACTTACCAGTCATAAATAAAAAAAAAGGGCGTGAAAAAGGCAACGAAATCCCTTTTTTAAAAAATGACTGAAAAGGAAAATCACTTTATTCTGTTTGTCCACCCTTTTAGGATCTGAACATCTCAATCACCAAGAACTATTAAAAAAACCGAAATTTCGGGTTAAAAATGCTCAGGGCTTAAAAAACAAAGGGACAATTGAAATTTGAAAACATCCGAAAATTTTTTAAAAAGAGAGGTTCCTTTTCATAAATTAAATTTCTTGTGTGTAGGGTTTAAACCTTTTTTCTTTTTTCCATTGTTTTATTGAATTTTGACTGGGGGTCCTATATTAGTTATTTCAAAATATTTAAGAAATCATTATCCAAAGAACGACTAGGTTTTATATTTTTTTTTTTAATGTTATAAAGGGGTAACACCCCTTAAAAGGGGGTTTTTGGGGCCTTACTAAATAAATTTCTGATTCTGATTCTCTCTCTCTCCCTTCTCCTCCCTCTCTCTCCCGTCCTCTCTCTCTCCCTCGCCCCCTCCTCCCCTCTCTCCTCCCCTTTTCCTTTACTCCATCATATACCCCCAACCTTTTTTTTTTTTTTTTAACAACACTCTCTTTAAATAACAAAGACCAGGGTTTTTTTGCACATTGTTCGGCATTTCCTTTTGCTTTGTCATTGGTTTCGGGGTTTTTCTCGAACATGGCTCGGCGGCGCTAGGTTCTTACTGTGGGGAAAGTTGGCCGTTTAAAACATTAATAAGAAAACGACCACGTTTCAATAAGATGGGAAAACATTTGAATGTACGTTACAGTAAGTATTAATGAAATGCCCACACCCTCAAAATTTTGGGGGCCCCCGGGCCTACTTCCCGGGATGCCTTCTTTCCCCATGTTCAAAAAAAGAACCCTTAGGGGAAAAATCCAATAAAAAAGAAAAAACATCTACATGCCCCACACCAGGAAAACTTTCAAACACACAAAAAACACCCCAAACCACCACCACACACACACACACACACACCACCCACACAACACACACACACACAAAAGAAAAAGAAGAAAGGGGGGGGGGCAAGTCTTATCATCTTCTTCTAAAACTGAACTGTCGAGAAAAATTTTTTTTCACGAGTCTCGGGTTTCTAAACAGAATAACGCTCAAAATCTACATACTTTAAAACTCTAAAATTTTTGTTCAATATATTTATGAAGCACTTTGGGGAAAAAGGGTTATCCAGAAATTTTGAAACATTACTCATGTCCACTTTTTTGGTTTTTTTGACTTGGAACCACAAGCGTTTTGTTAAACCTGAATCGTTTTCTTAAAATAAAAAGGGGAAAGGGGGTGGGATAAGGAATAGAATCAAATAATTGCATAAATCTGAAGCGTGGCGCTTGTTTATGTAAGGGAGGGGAGGCTGTTGGGTTTCACTGAATATATCTAGATAGCAAGGATCTTATAAAGCTGTTTCATGAAATCTATACGTAATGTTGACCACAAGTTGTGTAACGCTTGAGGTATCATTGTAAAAGGCCTCTGTATATTTGGTTGTGGCGGTTGATTATAGCCAACCTCATATAGACATTACGTTAGTATTTGTATTCAGTCTCCATTGTGTTTGGTGTGTGTGTTGGGGTGTGGGTGTGTGGTGTGTGTGTGTTGTGTGTGTGTGTGTGTGTGTGTGTGGGGTGTGTGTGTGGCACGATGAGTGAGTGTTGTGTGTGTGTGTGTGTGGATCTTTACTAAATTTGGACCAAAAATGTGTTGATCGATGAGGTGTCCTAATGCATAAGTTTGAAAGTGTCTGCCAAAGTCAGGGTCATAGGGACAAAACAGTGTGTAAAGCCGGACTTTTTCTGAAGGTGTGAGAACAGCACGTTTTCATGAACTTCTGACAATACTTACATTTCATTACTCGACAGTCTACCATTGCTTTGCTTCACGTCAAGTTTTGTTCAGTCTGATCTTCATAGACACAGTGACCTTGAGAACTACAACGTCAGGATTTCTGTAATACTATTTGTATGAAAGAGACCGTTTTTTAGAGAGTCTTGATTTTGGGTTAAAAATGTGACATCGTCCATGACTAGTTTTTTTTTTACATCTTTGGATGTAATTGTGATCTTTGCCTGCTGTCACGGTAGAATGGTTGTTTGCCGTTGTAGTTTGTTGGAAAGGAATACAAAATAAAATAACTTGAAAAAATGTACTTATTGATTCGTCTCAGTAAGAGTATATATGTGTATACATAAAATATATACATACTGATGTTGAAATGACTTGATTTCACACTGTTCCTTTCCCTCTGGCTGGTTTGCAGACTCGTTCGCACTGCCTTTGTTAAAATCATTTTGCTTAATTATATCTTTTATCCTTCATAATGATAGACAAAAGGTGCTCATTTAACATATCATTGGGTAACATCTGGTTGTTGTGTTGTTGTTTTTTAAAATATTTTTTCTGCCTACCCCTCCATAGATAATAGAAAGATCGACCCACCGTCAACAGACAGACAGGCAGGCATGCAGGTAGGTAGGTAGGTAGGTAGGTAGGTTGGTAGTAGGGGGGTAGATAGGTAGAAAAGATAGGTAGGTAGATAGATAGATAGGTAGATAGATCGATAGACCTCGTATGTTTAATTCAGCACAGCCAGTGTCTTCATTTCCCTGTTTTCAGTCCCGTCCCCTGAAAATCAAGTGAAAAACATTATCCCCCAGTCCCGGGACCAGTGTCTTGTAAACTTGATTCCATTCCCACTTTTCCCTTTGTCACGCAAAATCAGTAACTGTTTTCCCCCTTTAAAACATTCATTTTTATTTTGTTATGTTATGTTATGTTATGTTTTATATTTATATTATATTATATTATATTATATTATATTATATTATATTATATTATATTATATTATATTAATTATATTATATTATATTAATTTTATATCATATATCATATCAAATTTACATCCATCACATCACATCACATCACATCATATTATATTTTTATTATATTATATTATAATTATATATATTAAATTATATTATATTATATTATAATTTTTGTTATGTTATGTTATGTTATGTTATGTTATATTATATTTATTATGGAATATCGCTGAAAACATCTTTATATGTTTTAGAATGATAGAAGTGAAATGAACATTGCTTTGTTTCTGATACTACTTTAACATTTCGGCCTGTGGCCTGTGAACGTTCTCAAAAACCCTTATCTGTGTACATAATAGGTACTTTTTTTTTTTTTTCAAACCCTTTCTTTGTTTCCAAATCCCAGTCACTTGAGACTTGTGTGGGAAAATTTAGCAGTAGCATCAGAGTAGAACTCTACCCATTCATACCCGCCGTTCAGAGCCGTTTTCAAATATCTACGTTTCAGCACTGAGATTCCTTTACACTGTAAAGGGGATCCTCCTCCCACAGAGTGTCAAAAAAAACGAGGATAAGGATTCTTTTGTTGGCGAAATCTAAGCGAAATTTTAGAGTTTTGCAAGTATTCAGAACAGAATGACCATCGTGTCAACCGTATAAATTGGGAATTAATGTATATGATCATTAACATAATGTTTGTGTTTCTTCATGGACAGCTAGTGCGACAGGAGCTGTCCTGATGCCTTTCGCCTTGTTTTGTTTAGAAACAATCTGCTCTGCTTTTGTTTGAATATTCTGTTAGTGTCGGACTTTTCCTCACTGTTTTGCTTTTCCAGCGCGTGTTAGGCGTTGTGTTTGTTGTTTTTGTTGATGTTGTTGTTGTTATTACTGTTGTTCTTCTCTTGAAAACGACGACGACGATGATGATGATGATGTAAAATGGTGTATAAATTTACTTTAATTTCTGCTTTTTATTTTAAATTTTTTCGATTATGATTTTTTTCATTGACTGTGTATTTTGACTATGACAAACTGTATGTTACTTGATGTACACATTGACAGACATACAGACTGATAGCTAGATAGACGTAAAAAAAGAGAGAGAGGGGAGATAGAGATAATTTTCCCTTTCCTTAAATTGGGTTCACTTAACCACTTAGGCATTGCATTTGGTAAAAGGAGTGATTTCAGGCAGGTTTAAGCTGGAGAAGGTAAGAAATTTCAGAAAAGATTAGTTTCTTGAGATAACACAAACGAGAAAGTAGAGCCGTTGTCACTACAGGGAATGAAGGTAACGGTGGGCCCAGCCACCTGTCGAATGAATGCCTTAAATCTCTATCGGGCCCCCTTGCCATCTGACTGGTTCCTCCCTATCCCTGTCCCACCGTGTGGAACGCCACACAGTTTGCTGGTTTCTCTTCCACGATTCCAGCCGTGCGCTGAGTGTTGTATACACCGTGTGTAGTGTGGTGCCTGTGAGGAAAAGGGGAGTCGAGTCTGCCACACGGCCATTTGACGATATGAAGCTATGACCAAGCGATAGACCACTGCTACCGTGTCCCCCCTTTTTGTCGGCTTTCTTTAGTAAATCAACCCCCCACCAGCATAAATCATCGCGTAGACCCCAGAGTGTTTTGGGACGATCATAAACGATAATTTGCTGCTTGCCATGACCTCTCCCTCCGCGGCTTTGTTTGTTGTGTTATCATTATGAACTATTGTACTAGATCGTTTGAAGACGACATGCAAACTTCGGTAACTACATGGGTGACGATTTCAAGAATGGAATACGAGATAGAGTTTAATGACATAAAAGAATTTTACATGGCACAGAAACGACCTGAAGCGGCCAAGTACGATGGAGCTGATAGGCCTACATATGAAACGATACCATCGGCTACATATCTCATCAATTGTTCACAGGCCAAGAAAACTTGTGTCGTCGTGCATTGTGTGAAGAAGTAGTTTGGAAAATGACGCTGGACGTACCTTCATCTCACTCCAAACACTGGACCCGTCAGCGCCGGTTCATTCTGCCTTAGACGACAGGACCTTGCTATTTTGTAACCCACACCATGACTTTTTTCTGTAGAGACCACGAATGACTGCCAATCATGCTGAAGTTCTCAAAAGATGCATTTTGTAGGGCTACGAAAAGACCAACGATCGACCTTATTCCACTGCCACACACATTACAGCAGAATGATTAGCTTTCTTTCCACCCCATGTGGTGTGTCTTGGCTGTGTTGTCTCCTTCCGGTTTATTGTATTGTCAGTCTTAGACTGAGTCCTGCTACAGTACAAGGGTTTTCAGTATTCCTGGATATTTGATTGCACAAAATCCTGAAGACATGGCATATGTTAACTTGAAGCAGTGATGTCTGGTAGGTCACACCAACTTAATTTTTGTGGTGAACGATGGACATTTCATGTTAGTCTTTGGGTGTACATTGTTCCCGTCAGCAAGTTTATAGCAACCTCTTAAGATGACAGTTTGGGTTTCATACTCAGGACAATTCACAGTACGAGCCCCATAAAAGCTGATGATCTCACCATGCCCTGTGTGGTCCAAAAGCCACAGTGACTTAGCCAAGCTGGCCAGAACCCTTCAAGACAGCAACAGTCGTGCAAGACGACGACTGACACGGTCTCACAGGGCTCGATCTTTGTCACCAAAGACCATTATCCAGGGGACACAGACTCTTCTCTTTCTGAAGCAGTAAATTCACGTACATTGAAAACCAAGCCTGTTCGCAGTGTGTCGTTTCATCATCGGTCATTTCAAAAGTGATTGTAAAAAAAAGGGAAATATAGATGGTGAGACCCTCGATGAAACGTCCAGTCCTCTGACATCATCAGGAGTGTATGTGACCAGCGTGGATGGAAATGAGAGCTGTAGTTCTGATGTCTTTCAACTGTTCGACTTCAGATTATAGTGAAGTGTTTCCCAGTTTGACCCCAAACCCCCTGACACAGCCAAGGCCAGAACGGAGATGTCTCTGATCCATCGAAGAGTAGTCCATCTCCTACCACCACCCACGAGTGATAAATCAGCACATTTGCGCAGTTCTGAAATTTTTACGTTTACTAAATATTATTGATGAAAGTTTTTCTGAAGCTGATATTCGAGACCCCCTGAGGTTGATGGGACTTTTCTCCACAAACGCCCTTTTAAATTTCCCTGACATGACAGAGAATAATTTTCCAACAAATTTGAGATGAAAACTACGGTAGCACCAGTGTCACGTCACAAGCGTGGTGACAAACACTAAACCAGTCGATTCCGGGAATCAGAGTCCAAACAAGCAAGCGGTCACCTCATCCCACATCGACCCTTCTTCCCCGCGTTTGTCTGCCAGGAGTCCTGATTTACTGAAAAAATTGAGGGAGGTGACTTTTTCTATCAGGCTACTAAATCAACTCATAAAATGAAGAACAACAAAAAGGAGAAGCCATTTCTGTCAGAATTTAATTCACTTTCTCAGTAAACAAGCTAAAGACAGTTTTGACGAATAACAGCAACCCCAGTACCACCTCAGAAAGACAAATCACTTTCGTGGAAAAATACTGGGTATCTTCTTCAGGAATAAAGACATCATTTTCTCAAGAAGAAGACAGGCAGTCTTTACAAACTAGCGAGAAACAGCTTTGCAGAAAGCAGAATTTTGTCAGAAGAGAAAGAAGCTTTCACATATAATGGGGACATTACCACTAAAAGAGAACAGAGGTCTTTTGTGAAAATGAAGGGGGTTGGCTTCTTCAGAAATGGGTACATCATTTTCGTCAGAAACTGAGCACCATCAGCAAAGATTTTTTCGTCAAAAAACTGAACGGGCCATCAGCAAAGAGAACAAACCCGATTTGCCACAAATTGATATAAATGCCATTTCATCTGAAAGATGCGACAACCCTGTTTCAGTTGAAATATTTTTTAAAATGACTGTTTGTACTCATTTACCACCAGATGATAATGCCATTCATATGAACGGTGCTTATGACAGCTGATTCTGCCAGTGTGGATTCAACATCATCACAAGAAACCCACGTTAGTAGCGTACAAAAAGAAAACAAAAAACCATTAGATGAAGATTTGTCTGAAAAATCAAGCAAAGTTCAGAGCTGTTTTAAAGAAAAAAATGGGAACACAGACTTAAAAGACTCATCAGCGATGGATTACGGGAAAACGGGCATCAGTTGTGAGTCTGCATACGTTAGCACCTCTTTCCAACACCTATGAACACCTCATCTGGTCAGTCTAGCTCTCCCAATTGTGCTGGATCTCTGATAAAAAACACAAAATGAACTTGTAACTTTAACCAATGCTACAAATGTGACGGATTTTATGCACACCAATTTAGTGTAGCTGAGCTAGGACCATCGTAAGTCTACCTCTTACGATTAACAACAGTGTATTCCATGTAACCACATCTTCCCGTCATGTCATCTGATAATCATCACCGGTACGTTTTTGGGCAGTTTTAGTACTGTTGGTACTGCAATGTCTGTGTCACTTCCGGGCAGCAAATTACCGTCCATGACATGGATATGAGGTTAGTGCCATTAATGCTATTGGAAATAGGTTTGGGGCAATGGCTTGAAATATGAACTGAATGAAAAATCTCCACGCCTGACATTGTACTCACCACAGGATCAACGTTTGCTAAACCAGCACGTTCTGTGAATGAGAATGCTTCATGTTTACAGAGTGCGTTTCCATAGTTCCATCATCAGATGTGTGCCATCTAGTGGGGTTGTTCCAACAGGGGGAGAAGGTGATATTACAGGAACGCTCTCATCGAAGCAAAGAACAGTTGTCACCATGTCACAACAGCGTAAAAGGGAAAACCCCTGCAATAGTGAGGTGGTATGGTGTCACAACAACACAGGTAGCATTGTTCGAAGTGATGCCGCAGCACCATGCAGTCTGTCTGATCCAAGTGCGCACGTCCCCTGTCTTGAGTACTCATCAGATGAGAGACAACTTGACCAGGCCACAACAGAAACGCAAACTAGTAGAAATGAAATCTGATACAAGCAATATGACTGCAGAAAATGCTTGCGACTTTATTCATATCTCCAGCCCTGGATTGTTCAGATTCATCTCGTTCTCCCAAGCAGCCAAATCAGTCAACAACAGAAAACACTAACAAGGAATGACGCCCGATTTGACTAGTTTTTGGGTGCCGAAACTTCGTCTGGTGACTCTTCCTTCATCCCCCTGGATTGACCGTCCAATTCCCATATTTCTAACGACTGTCCTAACCAAGGCACAACAGAAACGCAGACAGTGCAGACGAATCTGATATGACTTTGGGTATTGGGAATTCGTTTGGCCCATTCCTTCATTTTTTCCGAGGATGAACTGTCCAGATTCACAACATTCTGACAGCAAACATAACCATCACAACCCAAAAAGCAGACATCAAAAGTGAACAGTTTAGACGTAGGACATTTGTGTAGTTTCTGTTGTTCTCTCTCCAAGGCTGACCGTCATTACTCAGCGGTTTCTGATAATCATCTGACCAAGTGCTCACAACACAAACAGCAAAGCGAAATCTGAAGTAACCAGTTTTGGCCCGGGGAAGCCATACGTTTTACCTCTTTTTCTTTTTCCCAAACTGATTGTGTAGACTCTTCTATTCTCCATTCTTCAGAACAAATTGTCTGACAAAAGTAGTGTAAAAGCAGAAGACAAATCTGCTGTCTTTACATCTAAGGGAAAAAGCTGTCTTTGCTGGTTCTCCTGAACCTCCCAGCTTTCAAAAGAAACAGTCTGATGGAGTCAGTTTCAACTCAGGTAGAAAACTTTCTGACTTTTCATTGTTTGGCTCGATGCTGCCTGTACAGGCTCAGTAAACTTCAGGAAATTCCAGCAAAATGTGAAAAAGAAAGTCATGAAGCTAACGATGTCTCTGTGTTTACAAACATACAGCACAGGACACAACCGTAGTGAGATGCCCGTTTCCACTGAAAATATTGGGGGTCCGTCCTTTTTCTGATTTGATAGTAAATGAAAGGTCTGATTTTTGTGTTTTTTAGTAGTCGTCTTCCTGTTTCCCCACAATCCCCAGTGTGTACATTGTTGGGTGGGCCGTCAAGTTGATAGGGAGATAAAAAGAGATCAGTCACTTTCAGACAGCACCCGTAGCAGCTTCAGCGTTCACACACAGGACAAATTTACGACAAACTTTCTGTCAAAAAAACGTAGGTAGACGGGGAATCCCAGAGACATCTACTCTCTCTGTTCTTTAAGCAGTATTAATGGACAATCTTTAGGTCAAACAAGGTGGACAGAACAGTCAGCAAAGGAAAAAATCAGAGTCCGAGACACAAAAATCAGCTGTTTCTGCTTCAGTTCAAAATGTCACATAATGGGACCATGAGTGCAAGAATAAGTCCTCAAAATCGCACAGAAAAATGTACGTCCTAAGGAGGAGAGATCTCACAGCAATAATGTTGACCTCAGTCACTCTCAACTTCTCTTAGCAGTTCGTCTTTCCCACTCTCTGCTGACAATGTCTGATACGGAGTGGGAGTGGCTACTGCAGTGATGTGTTAAACTATTTGACATCTTCCTCACACTCACAAAACCAGTTACAGAGACCAGTCAACCGTAGGCGACTTAAAAAACTCCTCAGGTTTTTTGCGCTTTCCTGACCAAACAGCCGCAGTTGGAGTTCCAGGTTTTTCTGATTTCTCTAAAACTGTCCCCTGATTTGCAACAACTGTGTGTTTTTTCTGCCAGAACCTTGGCACACACACAGCAACAACTTCTGGAGCAGCAACGACACGACGAAGAGCAGCAGCAACAGTTGCTGCCCGGGAAAGAACACTACAAGAGCAGAGTCTGCAGCAAAATCAGCAGCATCTTCAAAGCAAACAAGAGCAAGAGGGAAAACCAGCTGGAAGGAGAAATATCCCAAGAGAAGCTTGAACGGCACCAGCTGAACCAGAAGGAGCAACAGTTACAACTAGAACCACAGCATCAAAGGAAAACAGAAGGTAGAAAGACAGAAGGTAGTAGAACAAAACCTCGAAGACACAGAGAAACAAGAAGTAACAGACCACTTGCCCACAAAAGCACCATTGAACTACGTCTGCAAACCGTACGCAACAGAAGGAAGGTGCTCATGCCCGAAGACGAAGGAGATGTCCACATGCTGAAACTGAAAATACCTACACCTGAAGTCGCGTTGCCACAAAAGACTTCCCGGTTTCAGTCTCTGACAGCTGCAGTGCTGACCCAGAAGCCTTAATAGAGGAAGCGTGCAAGAACATGAGCTGTTGGAACGCTTAGGTGTAGACAGAGACGTCTTCAGACCTTGTGAAGAACCCACAATCTTCTGACGTTACAGAGCACCTGCAAATACTCAAGAACATCTGAATCACGTGAGGGAAAGCAGACAGAGACGAAACAAAGCAAGAAGAAGGAGAAGTGCTGTTGATCAAAGGAGATGAAACGCCAGAGGAAACCGTGCTGAAGCTGGGTGAAAGTTTGACAAGATCTGGTGGGCATGAAGCCACACGTCCTCAAACTGCCACACAGTCAGGGAAAGCTTGTCTGTTCTGTGAAGGATTCTGTTCTTTCTGTTTCTGTGTGCTTACGCTTGTGCGTTTATGTCGGATGTGTGTGGTGTGTGTTTTGTGTGTGGGTGTGTGTGTGTGTGTGTGTGTTGTGTGTGTGGGTGTGTGTGCGTGTTTGTGTGGTGTGTGTTGTGTGCGCGCGTGTGTGTGTGTGTGTGTGCGCGCGCGTGTGGTGTGTGTATGTGTGTGTGGGGGTGTGTGTGTGTGAGAGAGAGAGATTTCCTTGGAATGTTTTTGCCATTGTCAGACCTATACTGATTTTTAACCAAACATCTTTTCCCCAAGTTGGTTGAAAATCCGCACGCGAAATGTGATCTCTTGCTGAAAGATTTCGAAAATTTCTGGTGTTTGGCCAACGTTGCCGCTCATTCTTAATCAAGCTTACGCATTTTCAGTTTTCCATGAATCAACATGTGTTCCAGATTTCTTAAAGATATGATTATTTAAATTTTTACAAAAAAGTGTTTGCTGCCCATGTTTTGGTTTGAGACAGACTAACATACAGGCAGAGTGATAAACAAACAAGGTGGAATGTTTGAAAATAGAATTGGTTTCACTTGCTTGATGATTGGGACTCAAAATATGAACCATGCCCATGTTGATGTATGTAAAATCACATTGATTTGCTGGATTTCTTTTACTCATTTTGTTTGTTTGTTTGTTTGTTTTTTTGTTGACAATTTTTAAGAAGCGTTATCCCCGAGATAGTTGTTCCTTTGTGAACACAGTTTACTGCCCCTTGTGCTCGTATACTGTTTTTTGTAATAATGACTAAGAAATTTCCGGATGTCTTTGAAACTTAATGTTCAAGTTTCTTCAATTTCCTCTCCCCTCTTCCTCTCCTTCTCTCCTCCTCCTCTCTCTCTCCTCTCCCTCCT
>JAPXFY010005956.1:0-2500 GCA_030674185.1 Monoplex corrugatus
TTCTACACACAAACTTAAGCATGAAAAGAACATAAAAATACATAAATTGTGCGTGAGTTGTGATACAACTGACTTTTATGACAATGGGTCATACACTTCACAAAAGCATGGGAGGCAAAACCACACGTATGAAAATAATATATACATGTCAACACTGAATAATACCAACAAGAACACACAGGCGTATGACATTCAAGAGAGAGAGAGAGGGGGGGGAAAGAGGGAGAGAGAGTGTGTGTGCGTGTGTGTGTGTGTGTGCGTGCGTGCGTGTGTTTGCGTATGCGTGTGTGTGTGTGTGTGTGTGTGTGTGTGTGTGTGTGTGTGCGTGCGTGTGCATGTGTGTGTGTATGTGTGTGTGCGTGCATGTGTGCGTGCGTGTGTGTGTGTGCGTGCGTGCGTGTGTGTGTGTGCGTGCGTGTGTGTGCGTGCGTGTGTGTCTGTGTGTGTGTGCGCGTGTGTGTGTGTGTGCGTGCGTGAGTGTGTGTGTACGTGTGCATGTGTATGTGTCTCCCTCTGTTTGAATAAGCCACTACGGGGTGCTGCTGATAAAGCCATGAGAAGGGAGCTGGACTTTCGCAACCATAGACCCACACTGGTTTGAATAGCGCATTGTGTTGAACACGTCAGCCGGCTTTAAACACAGTATCTGACGTCAGTTAAAGCTACCGCCACCTCCTCTCTCCTTCCCCTTACCCCCTCCCCCCCCCTGCCATGTGGGTATCCCGGCGTCTCATTCAGTTTTTAAATATTATCCCCACCTTCTGGAAATTCTGTGCTTGAAATTTCCTTCTTTTCTTTTTTCTTTTCTTTTGGACTTTGTTTAAGAGGGTTTTTTTTTTACTTTGTTTGAGAGGATTTTTTGGACTTTGTTTTAAGAGGATTTTTGGACTTGATTTTAAGAGGATTTTTTTTACTTTGTTCTAAGAGGATTTTTTGGACTTTGTTTTAAGAGGATTTTTTTTTACTTTGTTTTAAGAGGATTTTTTGGACTTGATTTTAAGAGGATTTTTTTTTACTTTGTTCTAAGAGGATTTTTTGGACTTTGTTTTAAGAGGATTTTTTTGACTTGATTTTAAGAGGATATTTTTTTACTTTGTTCTAAGAGGATTTTTTGGACTTTGTTCTAAGAGGATTTTTTGGACTTTTTTAAAGAGGATTTTTGGGCTTTGTTTAAGAGGATTTTTTTAACTTTGTTTAAGAGGATTTTTTTTGGACTTTTTTAAAGAGAATTTTAAACTTTGGTTAAGAGGATTTTTTGGACTTTGGTTAAGAGGATTTTTTGGACTTTGTTTAAGAGGATTTTTGGGCTTTGTTTAAGAGGATTTTTTGGACTTTGTTTAAGAGGATTTTTTTTGGACTTTTTTAAAGAGGATTTTTAGACTTTGTTTTAAGAGGATTTTTGGACTTTGCTTAAGAGGATTTTTAGACTTTGTTTAAGAAGATTTTTGGACTTTGTTTAAGAGGATTTTTTGACTTTGTTTAAGAGGATGTTTGGACTTTTTTTAAAGAGGATTTTTTTGGTCTTTTTTTAAGAGGATTTTTTGGACTTTGTTTTAAGAGGATATTTTGGACTTTGTTTCTGCCTTGCTCTTTTGTTTGCTTTCTGACATCTCTTCCTATCATTTTCTGCCTTGCTGGTCCGTTCACCTGACTTGTTCTTTTGTAAAGCCTTACATACTTTTCCTTTAGGATTGATAATGAGGTGTGCCTTGTTCCTTTGTTCGCTTTCTGACAACTCTTCCTATCATTTTCTGCCTTGCTGGTCCGTTCCCTGATGTGTGTGTGAGGGGGGGGGGTTTGTTGTTGTTGTTTTTTTGTAAAGCCTTACATACTTTTTTTTCTTAGGATTGATAATGAGGTGTGCCTTGTTCCTTTGTTCGCTTTCTGACATCTCTTCCTATCATTTTCTGCAGTGATGGTCCGTTCCATGATGTGTTGTTTTTTTTTGTAAAGCCTTACATACATTTTTCTTAGGATTGATAATGAGGTGCATGTACTGACTACGTTTTTGGCTCAAACAAAATGCGATGTGGGTGAAGGGAGTCTAAAGGTTAAAGTTTTGTTTTGCTAGCACGGTTGACACTGCAGGATGCTGGTGGACAGGGTGTGGGAGTCAAAGGGTTAAAGGAATCATGGCAGCTTGGGCTTTGTTCGAGGTGGTTTTCATGGCGCTCAGACAATTCCATATGTGCTCCACTCACATCACTAGAATAATTGGAGCATTAAGATTAAGAGTACAGAAGTCAGGGCAGTTTGGACTTTGTTTTAAGAGGATTTTTTTAAAACTATGTTTGAGAGGGTTTATCGCGCTCAGACAAGTCTGCCAGCAATAACCAGTTACCGTGGTGCAGTGGTTAACTCAACGGAATACCGACTGGAAGGTTGTGAGTTCGAATCCACATCAGTACCTTCAAAAATCATTGTGGGATTTTTAGGCTCTAACCGGCTCCTACCCAGAGTTGGGCGTGATATGAGCTCATTGGGAAGACTGGGACCACAC
>JAPXFY010005956.1:7500-10000 GCA_030674185.1 Monoplex corrugatus
TTCTGTCTGTCTGTCTGTCTGTCTCTCTGTCTGTCTCTCTCTGTCTGTCTGTCTGTCTGTCTCTCTCTCTCTTTATCTCTCCTTCTCTCTCTGTCTCTGTCTCTCTGTCTGTCTGTCTCTCTCTCTCTGTTTCTCTGTCTGTCTGTCTGTCTGTCTCTCTCTCTGCTTCTCTTTGTCTTTGTCTGTCAGTCTGTCTGTCTGTCTGTCTGTCTCTCTCTCTCTCTCTCTTTCTTTGCTTCTGTCTATCTATGTCTCTGTCTCTCTCTTTCTCTCTGTCTCTGCCTCTGTCTCTCTCCCCCCCCTCCCCCCCGCCCCCTCTCTCTCTCCCTCCCTCCCAGCACTGAAATCGACAAACACCAATCGAGTCTCACCTAGCAAGTTTTGGCTAACGTATCGATCATCTCAATGTGTTTGTCTGTGACTGTGTGTGTATTTATGTACGTGTGTGTGTGTGTGTGTGTGTGTGTGTGTGTGTGTGTGTGTGTGTGTGTGTGTGTGGTGTGTGTGTGTGTGTGTGTTTGTGTGTGTTTGTGACTGTGTGTGTATTTATGTACGTGTGTGTGTGTGTGTATGTGTGTGGTGTGTGTGTGTGTGTGTGTGTGTGTGTGTGTGTGTGTGTGTGTGTGTGTGTGTGTGTGTGTGTGTGTGTGGTGGTCATTGGTTTAATGTCTATTCACTTAAGTGATTTTAGACAAATAAACAAAACAAAAACAAACAAAAAACAAAACAAAAAACAAAAAAGTAAATAAATAAATAAAAAATAATAAATGATAATAACAATGAGAATAATGATAAATAAATAAATAAGTAAATAAACAATTGAATAAATGAAAAATTAAGTATGTAAAAAAAAAGCGATGTGGGGAAGGGGAATAGAAACCGGAAGAGCAAATGCAAATGTTTATGTGTAGTTAGTCATGGTTAAAAAAATAAATGAAATTTAAGTTCAAATTCATATCACTTACAGCCCACTCGAGCAGCAAAAAACATATTCGGGCTGGGACAAGGCAAATGTCAGAGGGGAGCGTAAACATAACAAATGAAGTAGCATACTACAACAAATATTTACAATTAACTAGCTAACTGTAACCATGAACAAGAAGATGAACAAATTACAAATATTGAACTATTGGACTTTTTGACAGGCTAACAAAAAATTCGTATGTTAATAATGATGATTCAAATATGTCGGAAATTGTGTGAGTAGAAAGTACCGGAATGAGTCGCTTTATAGTAATGCAAGAAAGTAAATGACTGGTCGTTATTTTCTGTCCACAAAGACAGACAATATTTCTGGTGTACTTTGTTTTTAATGCATCGAGTTTCCACCTATACATAAGGGACTGCATAGTTCTATTTATGGTAAACTGTTTACCTATTTTGCTGATTATAATATTCATGCTATTTGTATTGTACTTTTTCTGATTATCTTGAAACAGTT
Organism: Monoplex corrugatus; assembly: GCA_030674185.1. Lineage (NCBI taxonomy): Eukaryota > Metazoa > Mollusca > Gastropoda > Littorinimorpha > Ranellidae > Monoplex > Monoplex corrugatus. Next base: position 8,942 of record JAPXFY010005956.1, read on the forward strand.
TCCAAACATAGGCATCCACTAAGTTATAAGATTCATTCAAGGAGAGAGAAAGCTTTATGTTGTTTGATTCTGGTGAACCCTTAGCTCCTCGTTTGGCGGCCCTGTCAACCACATCGTTATGATGAAACGAACAATGAGATGGTATCCAGCAGAAAGTAAGATCAGTGCCTCTTAAGGATAAGAAATGAATTAAATGGCTAATTTCTATTACCATTTCAGATCTAGTGTCTAACTTCATTAGTTCAAGAGCCTGAAGCACTGATTTCGAATCAACGCAGAAAAGGATTTGTGATATATTCCGAGGATAGCTTACTAAGTAATTCAAAGCCATCAGTATTGCAAAGAGTTCAGCTGTAAATATTGATTTGTTGGGTCCAATATGGAAAGATTTCTCTATTTTAAGAGCTGGTATTAAAAACGCAGAACCTGCTTTTTTCTCAATTAATGATCCATCTGTGTAGATTTTTAAATGATTGGGATAAAAGTGTTCAATGTGACATTTAACTCGACTCGCTAATAAGTTGATATTATCTTCTTTCTTTAAATCAGTGTGGTGTATGTCAAAGTTTGCTCTTAAGAGTTCCCAACTGGGTACTGGTGAAAACGAAGGTCTTATAGATATAGGATCCGCTTCTAGATCAATTCCAGAGCCATTCATGATGTCGTGTGTATACGTTGCAAGTGTGGCCTGTGAAGATATTGATCTAGCTCGTTTCGGAAAATCAATGTCTGATCTTAAAGTTATATCAGGTCTCAAAACATTTTCAACGGTGGTATTCCTTAACAGAAATTTGGTAGAGACGAGTTTCCTTTGTTCATCAAGCGGCAACATATTAATCTCACCGTATGTTCGGAGATTGGAAGCATGCATCGGAAGACCAAGGGCAAGTTTAAAACTTTTGCATTCTGTACTTTGTAGTTTTTGCAGTAAGTGTCTCGGTGCGCTAAAGAATATTTCCTGGGCATATGTTAGTTTAGATCTAATGAGAGATTTACATAAATGTACAAGTGTTGATGGATCATGTCCCCATGGTTGCTTGCACACTATTTTCAAAAAAT
>JAPXFY010005957.1:0-13805 GCA_030674185.1 Monoplex corrugatus
CATTATCTTTTTTGTTCTTCCCTCATTTTTTTTTTTCTTTTTTATTTGCTTTTTTTTTTATTTTTCGCACGTGTAAAAGATGTTAATTTTGTCTCATTGGTTCTGTGCAGAATTTATTTACCTATCATTTATTTCGTTTATCTGTTGTCATTCTCGTCAACTAATTCTATTTTCTGTTTTTTTTTTTTTATTCATTTTTTCTTTCTATCATTTTCTAGCTTTTTTTCCAATTTTTTTAATTCTTTTTGTTTAAAGTTTTTAAATCCTGAGACGAGTTTTTATTTTTGATGTACTTGTGTATTTCTTTGTTTCATTCTTTCATTCTTTTTTGTGTTTATCATTTGTGAATATTCTTGTTTCACATGTATTTTCAAATTGTATGTTAATTTACGGAATTTTCCGTTTTTCATTCATTCTAGTCAGTGGAGCATTAGCTACTCTGATAACATTTGGTTATTGAATTAAAACAATCATTCTTTTGAATCAGCTGTTATGTTTTTAAAATTTGATTGATCGTTGTTAATTCATTCATTCATGCCATTGAGCATTTTGTTTTTATCTGATTATTTATTCTTTCGATGTTCTCTTTTTTTTTATTGTTGTTGTTATTGTTTTTCCTACTCTTCTTTCTTTTCCTTTCTTTTCCTTTCTTTTCATCGTTTTTGTTTTTGTTATGTATCTGTATGTCTATTTATTTTCTCTCTGTTTCCTTCTTTGTTTATTGCTTTGATTCTGAATATTGGTTTAAAACTTGATGTTCCATGTGTAATCTCTTTTTTGCGATTTATTCAAGTTTGCTCTTTTTCTTTCTTTCTTTTTTTTTCTTTTTTTTTTTCATTTTTTTCCCTTTTCTTTCTTTCTTTCTTTTTTTTCTTTCTTCTGTCTTTTATATTCGGTTTTCCTTCTTTTAATGATACTTAATCGGTTGTTTTGTAAACTTTTTCATCATTTATGCAATTCATGTGTAGCAGATATCTCTCTCTCTCTCTCTCTCTCTCTCTCTCTCTCTTTTTCTCTCTCTTCTCTCGTTCTCTCCCTCTCTTTCTCTCTCTCTCTTTTTCTCTTCTCCTCTCTCTCTTTCTCTCTCTCTTTCTTTTTTTCTCTCTCTTTCTGTCTTTGTCTCTCTTTCTATGTCTCTCTGTCTCTCTCTCTGTCTCTCTCCTCTCTATCTGTCTTTCTTTCTCTTTGTATGTATACATATGTATGCATATATATATATAAATATATATGTGTGTGTGTGTGTGTGTGTGGTGTTGTGTGTGTGTGTGTGTGTGTGTGTGGTGTGTTTAAATATATATACATATATATATTATGCATACAATAATTATCTACTTATGCACGTAATTATTTTCACGCAGTCAGTATAGTAAACAACACACACACCACAAAACACACAAAATATATAAAATATAAAAATATAAAATATATAAAATATATTATATATTATATATATATATATAGACATCAAGCTATCATACTGATGGCGTGAAAGAAAGAAAGACAAATTCAAAGTTTGCTCCTTTTTGTCTTTCAGATCCAAACGAATAGAATGTTACGTTTGTATCTTAAAACTTAAGAAACTGACCATAAACCATCAAGGAAGAGGGTTTTCTTTTTCCCCTTCTTTCACCCTTTTTTTTTTTAATTTTTTTTTTTACGTTGCACAGAAATCATTTGTTACAAAAACGCGCACAGAAATCAAAAAAAAAGAAAAAAAATTTCTAACGAAAACATAAGATCGACTGTCATAGTGACATCCCAAAGTCAACAACATAATCCATGTAAAATCACAATCCTTATCTTTCGTTTTATTCAATAATATCATTTAGGGTTTTTTTTTTGTTTTTTTTTTTTCTTACGGGAAAGGTTATGTGTATTCCTTGCCCCTATTTACATATTTTTTGAAAGCTTATTTTTCAGTTGTTTTTTAATAGCGACTGGCCGATCCAAACCGGGGCAAGCGTCTCAAGTCTCCCTCCGAAGTCCGCCAGCTCTAACTTGAAATAAAAAACAGAATAGCTCGCAATGTCAAGTCCCGGTGGGTGTTTTTTTCCCTTGTCCATTGTAACTCGGGGAAAATTTGGGGGCAGACGTCTGGCGAAGGAAAGAAACCACTCCCAAAACAACAACAACAGCAAAAACCCCATCCCTTAAGAGCAACGCCCACATTAAAAAAAAAGACACCTCCTCTTGAAGGTCACAGAAATATTCCCATCCCTTTACCTAGTAGGCCGGGCCTACTGAAACAAGCAAACCACAATCTTCTTCTGCATAGGATGACTGAAAAAACTGGTTTATTCAACATAAGTGCTGAACAGGGCTCCCCACACAGATGAGTTCCAAAAAAAACCCTATGATGGACAGACCCTACCCCTCCCCGCGCACACTTTAAGCCAGTTCCCCAAAGAGCAAAATAAAGAGAGGAAGTGGCCCAATGCCACAGAATTCGGGAAGAACAGATCTATGGCAAAAAAGAGGATTTTGATAAGACCACAACCATATTCAGACCACAGATGATCATTGCAAACCTACCATCCCCAACGAAAAAAAAAAACCCCCTTTTTTTAAAAGTTTGCTTTGTCCATGGTGTCCATCCCTTTTCCTCCCCTCTCCACCACACACACACACACACTCTCCTCTCTCTCCTCTCACTCATCCCCCCTTCTCTCTCTCTCCTCTCTCTCTGTCTAGTCTTGTCTCTTTCTCTACCCCTTTTCTCTCTTTTTTTCCTTTCCCCTTCTCCCCCTATTTCTTTCTCTCATCGCGTTTTTCTATCGCTCTCTCTCTTTCTCTCTCTCTCTCCCTCCTCCCCCCCTCTCTCCCCCCCCTTTGTCTGCTTCTGTCTTTCTTTCTCTCCTCTCTCTCCCCCCTTCCCCCCCTTCCTCCTCCTCCCCTTCTCCCTCTCTCTCTCTCTTGTACATAAGGGGAAAATTTTTGGAAATATTGGCTTAAAACACTCATTGGGAACACGCTTCACTTACTTAAAGGGCTGGGCAGGGAAAGTCAAACGTGACCATTACTATCGATCACGCGGACCTCTATACCCATGAATATGCATGCCGTAATTCTTGTGATCGTTGTACTTGTTCAAAAATTAAAAAAACAAAAAAAAATAAAAAAAATAAAAATGTAGGTGTTTGGATTGATTTTTTGGCGAAGGGGGGGTTTTGGAGTTGGGGGGTGGTGTGTTGTGGGGGTTTTGTTTGGGGTTGGTTGGGTTTTTGTGGTTTGGGGGTGTGTCGGGGGGGTGTTTCTTTTGTTTTTTGTGTGTAAATTGGGTTTTGGGGGATGTTTTGTTTGGGGGGGTGTGTGTGGGGTGTGTGTGTTGTGTGTGTAGGGGGGGAGTGTGTGTGAAAGGGGAAACAGGCAAAATTCTTTCTTTTATTAACATGGTGATGGCTAAGAAACATTTCCTTATCCCTCCCCCCCTCTCCCCCCCCCCCCTCCCCCCCCCCCCTCCCCCCTTTCCCCCCATCCTGCCCTCCCCATCCCGCCCTCCCCTCTTCCCTTTCCCCCGCCCCTCCACCCGCCCTCCCTCCTCCCTCCACCCCCTCCCCTTCCCCCCCCCTCCCCCCTCTCCCCCTCCCCCCCCCTCCCCCCTCCCCCACCCGCCCCCCTCTCCCCTCCAACCCTCCCCCCTCCACCCGCCCTCCCCTCCCCCCATCCTGCCCTCCTTTCCCTCCCGCCCCCCCCCTCTCCCTCCATCCCGCCCTCCCCCATCCCCCCCCCCCCCTCCCCCCCCCTCCTCCCCCTCCCCCCCCCCTCCCCCCCTCCCTCCTCCCCCTCCCCCCACTCCTCCCCCTCTCCCCCCTCCCCCCCTCTCCCCTCCCCCCCCTCTCCCCCCCCCCCCCCCCCTTCCTCCCCCCCCCCTCCCCCCCTCCCTTCCCCTCCCTCTCTCCCCCCTCTCCCTCCCCCTCCCCCCTTCCCCCCCTCTCCCCCCCCCCCCCTCCCCTCTCCCCCCCCCTCCCCCCCCCTCCCCCCCTCCCCCCCTCCCCCCCCCCCCTCCCCCCCCCTCCCCCGCCCCTCTCCCCCCCCCCCCTCCCTCCCTTCCCCCTTCCTCCCCACCTCCCCCCCCCCCTCCCCCCCCCCCCCCCCCCCCCCCCCCCCCCCCCCCCCCTCCCCCCCCCCCCCCCCCCCCCCCCTCCCTCCCCCCCTTTCTTCCCCCCCCCCCCCCCCCCCCCCCCCCCCTCCCCCCCCCCCTCCCCCTCCCCCCCCCCCCCCCCCCCTCCCCCCCCCCTTCCCCCCCCTCCCCCCCCCCTCTCCCCCCCCCCCCCCCCCCCCCCCCCCCCCCCCCCCCCCCCCCCCCCCCCCCCCCCCCCCCCCCCCTCCCCCCCCCCCCCCCCCTCTCTCCCCCCCCCCCCCCCCCCCCCTCCCCCCCCCCCCCACCCCCCCTCCTCCCCCCTCCCCACCTCCCCCTCCCCCCCCCCCCCCCCCCCCCCCCCCCCTCCCCCCCCCCCCCCTCCCCCCCCCCCCCTCCCCCTCCCCCCCCCTCCCCCCCCCCCTCCCCCCCCCCTCCCCCCCACCCCTCCCCCCCACCTCCCCCCCCCCTCCCCCCCCCCCCCCCCCCCCCCCCTCCCCCCCCCCCCCCCCTTCCTCCCCTCCCCCCCCCCCCCCCCTCCCCCCCCCCCTCCCCCCCTCCCCCCGCCCTCCCCCCCCCCCCCCCCCCCCCCCCCCCCCCCCCCCCCCCCACTCCCCCCCTCCCCCCCCCCCCCCCCCTCCCCCTCCCCCCCCCCCCCCCCCCCCCCCCCCCCCTCCCTCCTCTCCCCCCCCCCCCCCCCTCCTCCTCCCCCCCCCCCCCCCCCCCCCCCCCCCCCCCTCCCCCCCCCCCTCCCCCCCTCCCCCCCCCCTCCCCCCCCCTCTCCCCTCCCCCTCCCCCCCCCTCCTCCCCCCCTCCCCCCCCTCTCCCCCTCCCTCCCCCCTCCCCTCCCCCCCTCCCTCCCCCCCCTCCCCCCTCCCCTCCCCCCCCCCTCTCCCCCCTCCCCTCCCCCCCCCCCCCCCCCCCCCCCCCCCCCTCCCCTCCCCCCCCCCCCCCTCTCCCTCCCTCCCCCCCCCTCCCCCCCCCCCCTCTCCCCCCCCCCCCCCCCCCTCCCCCCCCCCCCTCCTCTCCCCTCCCCCCCCTCCTCCCCCCCTCCCTCCCCTCCCCCCCCCCCTCCCCCCCCTCTCCCCTCCCCTCCCCCCCCCCCTCCCTCCCCCCCCCTCCCCCCCCCCCTCCCCCCCCTCCCCTCCCCCCCCTCCCCCCCCCTCTCCCCCCCCTCCCCCCCCCCCTTCCCCCCCCTCCCCCCCCCTCCCCCCTCCCCCCCCCTCCTCCCCCCCCCCCCCCTCCCCCCTCCCTCCCCTCCCCCCTCTCCCCCATCCCCCCCCTCCCCCCTCCCCCCCCCCTCCTCCCCCCCTCCCCCTCCCCCCCCCCTCCCCCCATCCTCTCCCCCCCCTCCCCCCCCCCCCCCCCCCCCTCCCCCCCCCTCCCTCCCCCCTCCCCCCCCCCCCTCTCCTCCTCCCCCCCTCTCCCCTCCCCCCCCCCCCTCCCCCCTCCCCCCCCTCCTCCCCCCCCTCCCCCCTCCCCTCCCCCCCCTCCCCCCCCCCCTCTCCTCCCCCCCCCCCCCCCCCCCCCCTCCTCCCCCCCCCCCCTCCCCCCCCTCCCCCCCCCCCTCGCCCCCCCCCTGCCTCTCCCCCCCTCCCTCCCCCCCCCCCTCCCCCGCCCCCCCCGCCTCCTCCCCTCCTCCTCCCCCCCCCCCCCCCCCCCCCCCCCCCCCCCCCCCCCCCCCCCCCCCCCCCCCCCCCCCCCCCCCCCCCCCCCCCCCCCCCCCCCCCCCCCCCCCCCCCCCCCCCCCCCCCCCCCCCCCCCCCCCCCCCCCCCCCCCCCCCCCCCCCCCCCCCCCCCCCCCCCCCCCCCCCCCCCCCCCCCCCCCCCCCCCCCCCCCCCCCCCCCCCCCCCCCCCCCCCCCCCCCCCCCCCCCCCCCCCCCCCCCCCCCCCCCCCCCCCCCCCCCCCCCCCCCCCCCCCCCCCCCCCCCCCCCCCCCCCCCCCCCCCCCCCCCCCCCCCCCCCCCCCCCCCCCCCCCCCCCCCCCCCCCCCCCCCCCCCCCCCCCCCCCCCCCCCCCCCCCCCCCCCCCCCCCCCCCCCCCCCCCCCCCCCCCCCCCCCCCCCCCCCCCCCCCCCCCCTCCACCCCCCTCCCCCTCCCTCTCCCCCCTCCCCCCCTCCCTCCCCCTCCCTCCCCCTCCCCCCTCCCTCCCCCCCTCCCTCCCCTCCCCCTCCCCCCCCCTCCCCCCTCCCCCCCTCCCCTCCCCTCCCCATCCCCCCTCCCCGCTCCCCCCTCCTCTCTCCCTTCCCCCCCTCCCCCCCCCTCCCCCCCTCCCCCCCCCCCCCCCCCCCCCCCCCCCCCTCCCCCCCTCACTCCCTCTCCCCCCCTCCCCCCCCCTCCTCCCCCCCCCCTCCCCCCCCCTCCCCCCCCCTCCCCCCCTCCCTCCCCCCTCCCCCCTCCCCCCTCCCCCCCTCCCTCCATCCGCCCTCCCTCCTTTTCCCTCCATCCCCCCCCCTCCACCCGCCCTCCCCCTCCTCCCCCCCCCTCCCCATGGGGGGTCACACTGTTTTAAATCTGTTAAACGACTGAAAAAAAAAACAAGCGACAGAAATATTTATGTAAATTTAGGTTTTTAAACTGGCACAAAAAAGACAAAGTAAGAAAAAAAAAGAAAATAGGGCATTGTACAGCCAGAATGAATACTAACTTAATAGAATATTTTAAACAATTGACAGACACACACACGCGGGGTCGCGCGCGCGGCACGCACACACACACACGCCAACAACACCAACATACACACCCTTTGTGTATAAAATTTTTATATCATACATACATACACACACACATACATACATACATACATAAAAAATATAATACATACATAATACAACAAACATACAAACATACATACAACACACCAAAATAATACATACATACATACATACAACATATATACATACATACATACATCATACATAACATACTCAAAAAATAGTACAATACATACACAACAAAACACACATACATACATACATACATACATACATACCATACATAAAAATACATACATACATACATACATACATACAAACATACTTACATAAACATACATACATACATATAGACGAAAGTCGAGATATGCAGTTCGTTCGTTATTTTTTTAACGTCTATTCACAATGTGCTTTAGACAAAAAGAAAAAAATGTATGTAGATAATAGTAATAATAAAAGATAGATAGAAGATAATAGATAGATAGAAGACAGACAGACAGAAGATAGATAGATAGATAGATAGATAGAAAGACAGATAGATAGACAGATAGATAGATTTGATATTAAAAAAAAACTGACAAATGAATAAAAATAAATAAAAATAAATGAATAGATAAATAAAAAAAATGGGTAGATAAATAGATGAATAAATAAATAAATCAGATAAAGAAGTGGATAAGAGGTGGATGAATCCATGAAACCATACAGGCAAAGAACCATACGATGTAACATAAAACCCATTTAAGGCAAGAGAAAAGTATTATGAACTTTAGAACATTTAGGTTTATAGTTTGTGCAGGGGATATAGTGTTTTGTGTGTTTTTGGGGTGTGTGAGAAGAGAGAAGAAAAGAGAAAAGAGAGAGAGAGAGCGTGTTGCTAGGAGCATAAAAGTGCCTGTGTTTACGTGTGGCAAGTCAACAGTTATAAATCTGGAGAGGTAAAAATAGGGAGAAGAGGATTATCTTATCGAGTGAAAAACGTTGTAACATCAAGGGAAGGTGTAATAAAAAAAATTTTAAAAAAACTACAAACAAACAAACAGGTGTAGGTGGGAGTTACAAGTATAAAATAACCGAGCTTAATCAAATAATAGAGACCCACGGGACATGCAGCAAATGCCTAGCAAAGTGAAAAATAAAAGAGTGAAATCAGTATGATTCTGTTTTAAATTTGTAAGTTGATACAGGAAATAAAGTTGCATTTACTGCAGAGCAAAATGTGGTTAACTGTTATGTAATAACTACAGACATATTTCATGTTTTACTGAATTTAGTTAGAAGTGAGTTGAGAGATCATCTGTAAGCAAATTATTTCCAGTCTTTTAAAACGCTGGTAATTTACGATGAAGGGCCAAGGTTACATTGCGCTTAACTTTGTTTTCAAATACAGAATCCATTTCATGTTGAGACAGTGGCAAATCAAGTTTAATACTGCCAGCCCTAATTATTGCTGCACTTTTAGCTATTCTAATCAACCCGATCGTTATATATGAATGCCGCAGGGGATGGAACCAACAAAAAGTAACTTGTAATGCAGTGTGGACAAATCCGTTTTATTCTTGTGGCAGCGTCGGGGTGTGGCTGAGCCGAGTCCGCGCGGGAATGACAGTAGTCCCCTGGGGCAGGGCACAGATGAACAGATATATATATATTAATGGTGTGTGTGTGTGTGTGTGTGTGTGTGTGTGTGTGTGGGGTGTGTGTGTGTATGATTTACATATATATATGAAACACATATACATATACATATAAATAAAATATAGAAACACATAGATATATTTACAAAATGTATATATAAATATATAAGAATATGGCCTTGTCACATCAGTCCAGGGAATTGTAAGGATGAGATGGAGGGGAAGACAGGAAAAAAATGGCCCTGACAACATTGCAGAACGCACAAATACGCCATCTTGCAGGTACTCACCCTTTGGCGCACAGCCAACATAGCTGGAAAAACCCTTTGCAAACAGTTGTTTTGTGCGCTGGCCCCAATAACTCTGGACCCTCTCTGCCACCTCACTCCCCTACGGGACCCCCAGGGCTATGTCATTATCTAGGTAGCACCTCAGGACCTGGCCACTCGTGGGTTTTAATGTGCAGGCTTAAGGCTCGTGCCGGATTATTCGGGAAACATCTCCATCGCATGGCACCTGTGACGTTAGTGCATATATGGAATTCAATTCCGGCCGGGCGCGGAGACGTCATCTTCAGAAACTGAAAAATTGAAAATTGAAATTTAAATAACTCTTCATTGGGGTTAATGGAGGAGAAAAGGGGGAGGAGGGGAGAACAAGAAGAAAACACAACAACAAGAACAAAAAGACGAAAAACAACAAAGAAAAAATATTCATAAGATTAAGGGGGAAAAGCTAACAGACAAGTAACTCCTTAATATTTTCGTAGAGCTGGAGGAAATAATAGCAATAATAATAATAAAAAATAATAACGATGATATGAAAGGGTATGATGATGATAGTAAATAATAATAATAACAATAATAACAGATTAGGCCCATAGCGCAACAAGCCCAGGAAAGATAACTCGATAAAACTGTATACATTCAAACACAGGAATACACGCAGAGAAAATGATTTACGCCCCACACAGTGATCTGTTTACCGAAATCCGCCCCAGCTTACGTGCGTTCCATGTCTGGGCTTGCACGGAAGCAGACTGTGTTTACTTTTCGCCGTCTTTGTTCAAAGGTTGTAGACATTACATTGTTTCCTCATCCCGATGACTGGAAGGGCGAAAGGGGATGTTTAGTAGAAACGCTGAGAGAAGAGAGAGAGAGGGAGGGAGACAGAGACAGACAGAGAGACAGAGACAGGGACAGCGAGAGATAGAAAGAGAGACAGGCAGGCAGCAGACAGACAGAGACAGAGAGACAGACATATATGCAGACAGACAAGCAAGAGAGAGAGATAGAGTGAGAGAGAGAGAGAGAGAGAGAGAGTGCTTTATTTTCCAACAGTAAAAGTTACTGACTAGAAGCCATTTTCCCAAACTTGTCATTGCTAATCTATACACATAACCTTTGTTTTTAGTAACAAATACAGCTTTAAAGGGAAAGGGAAAATCAAAAGAGACAGAACAGACAGACAAAGAGACAGACACAGACACAGACAGAGATTGACCGACCTACAGACAGAGAGAGAGGAATGAAATACAGAAAACAAGTGCACTGTATTTGACTGAAAAGCATTGTATCAAGATTTCTTCTTCTTCTTCCTTTCTTCTTCTTCTTTTTCTTTTTCTTCTTCTTCCTTCTTCTTCTTCTTCTTCTTCTTCTTCTTTTTCTTCTTCTTCTTCTTCCTTCTTTTTCTTTTTTCTTCTTCTCTTCTTCTTCTTCCATTCTTCTTCCTTCTTCTTCTTCTTTTTCTTTCTTCTTTTTCTTCTTCTTCTTCTTCTTCTCTTCTTCTTCTTCTTCTTCTTTCTTCTTCTTCTTCTTCTCTCTTCTTCTTCTTCTTCTTCTTCTTCTTCTTCTCCCCTTTCTTCTTTTCTCTTTCCCTTTTTCTTTCTTACTTTCTTCTTCTTTCTTCTTCTTCTTCTTCTTCTTTCCCTTCTTCTTCTTCTTCGTCCCCCCATCCTTGTGGGCAGACTATATATGGGGACGAATGTGGCTCAGGTTTTTTTGTTTTTTTGTTTTGTTTTGTTTTTTTGTTTTGTTTTGTTTTGTTTCGTTTTGTTTTTCAGTTCATGCCAGAGTTTGGGGATCCTATGGAGGCGCAGTCGGCATAAACTGCTTTATCCAGGGTAAAAGAGGACTTCAATAAGCGAGCTCCCATTCTTGACTGATTCAATGATCGTATTAATTTAATATTTGCGTTATATTGCATGATATCATACCGACTAAGAAGAATGCTCTGTTCTGACTTCCCCCCCCCTATATGTTTTCTGTAGGAAATTACCTCCCCCTGCTTTTAGCTCTTGGCCAAAATACATATCCTGCAGAGTGCAGGAGGCCAGTGCTTTTGGCGGTCTTCCAGCCTGCACATAAACCCGTGAGATGACTGGGTCCTGATACTACCTAGCCTATTTTTACCTAGTCTAACCCATGAGATGACTAGGTTATATGATATATGATATGAATATAATAATGATATGATATGATATGATATGTTTATGATATGATAATGATATATAGGGATATATATGATATGATATGATAAAATGATACATAGGAAAAGGATATGATAGATATAGGATAGGATAGGGAAATAGGATGGGAAATAGATGGGATGGGAAATGGGATAGGAAAAGGATAGGATATGTGGATAAGGTAAAATTTGGATAAGGAATAAAAAATGGATAGAATATAAATAGGAATGGATTTGTGGTTTGGGATAGGTTGTGAATGTGTGGGTTTTGGTAGATGGTAGGGAAGGTTAGGAATTTTAACGTTTTAGGTTGGTTGGTGTGGTTTTGGTAGTGGTGTGTTTCTGGTGTGTACAGTGGAGTATGCCAGCTCCCCCAAAGCTTTTGAGTTCTCCACTCTGTACTAAATTGACTGATAACGTAATATGAAAGTGAGACCAAATGAATTTTAGAGAAAAACGCTACAAAAAACTTGATAATTTGCCCTGGGGTGCACACAAGGGTAAGAGAGAAAAAAAGGGAGATAAATCTGTTCACCGATATCTACCGCCTCAACAAGGAAAGGGAGTAGGGTGAGTTAGGGGGCAGGTGGGTAGGTAGTGGAAGAACGGTAATTATGTTTTACCCAAACCTGACCCAACTTATCTGCTTTTGCGTGTCTTGTCTTGCAGGGACGCAGACTGTGTTGATTTTTCCCGTCTTTTTCCAAGGCTGTAGACGTTATATTGTTCAAAATTTCACCATTATGACGGAAGGGTGATCTGGGATGTTTAGTCATCAAGTGGAAATTTTTTTTTTGGTTTTTGTGTGTGTGTGTGTGTGGTTTTTGTGGTGTGTGTGTGTTTTGTGTGGTGTGTGTATGTGGTGATGTGTGTGTGTTTGTTGTGTGTGTGGTGTGTGTGTGTTGTGTGTGTGTGTGGTGTGTGTGTGTGTAGTGGTGTGATTTTGGGGTTGTGTTGACTTATTTAATTGTCATATTTTACCCTTATGACTGGAAGACGAACAGGGATGTTAGTCTCTAAGTGTGTGGTTGTGTGTATGTTTTGTGTGTGTGTTTGTGTGTGTGTGTGTGTGGGTGTGTGTGTGTGTGTTGTGTGGTGTGTGGTGTGTGTGTGTGAGTATGTGTGTGTTTTTTGGTGTATTGGTGTTTGTGTGTTGTGTGTGTGTGGTTTGTGTGTGTGTTTGTGGTGTGTGTGTGTGTGTTTGGAGAGGGGGTGTGTTTTGTGTGTGCGTGTGGTGTGTGTTGTGTGTGTGTTGTGGGGGGGGTGTGTGTGTGTGTGGGGTGTGTGTGTGTGTGTGTGTGTGTTTGAAAGATAATGATATGATATGGAAAGGTATGATGTGGTAATTACATTACCACGCCATAAATATCATCCCCGTACCATAGTCCTACCAAATGGAAATTTTGTGGGGTTGTGTGTTTCTCGTGTGTGTGTGTGCGTGTGTTTGTGTGTGGTGTATGTTGTGTGTCCCGTGTGTCTGTGTGGTATCATGTATGTATGTGTGTGGCGTGTGTGTGTTGTGTTGTGTGTGTGTGCGCGCGCGGGGGTGTGTAAAGTGTGTGCGGTGTGTTTTCTGGGTGTGTACAGTGGAGTACGCCCCATCCCCCCCTAAGCTTTTGAGTTCTCCACTCTGTACTAAATTGACTGATAACGAATATGAAAGTGAGACCAAATGAAATATAGAGAAAAACGCTACACAAAAAATTGATAATTTGCCCTGGATGCACACAAGGAAAGAGAGAAAAAAAGTGAAAATAAATCGTACACGAAATCTACCTCTCACACAAGGGAAAAGGGGGGGGGTAGGGTGAGTTTGAGGGGGCAGGGGTAGGTATGGGAAGACGGTAATTATGTTTACTCAAACCTGACCCAACTTATCTGCTTTTTGCGTGTCTTGTCTTGCAGGGACCAGACTGTGTTGATTTTTTCCCGCTTTGTTCCAAGGCTGTAGACGTTATAAATTTTTCATAATTTTAAACCCTTAAGACTGGAAGGGGGATCTGGGATGTTTAGTCTTCAATGGGAATTTGGGGTGTGTGTGTGTGTGTGTGTGTTGTGTGTGTGTGTGTGGTTTTTTGTTTATTTAATTTGTAGAGGTTTGGAGTTGTTTCAAATAAATGTGTTGTTTGTGGGTGTGGTGTGGTGTGTGTGTTGGTGTTGGGGTGTGGTGGGTGTGTGTGTGTGGTGTGTGAGTTTTTGTTTTATGTGGGACTGGTTTTTTGTAAATGGATTGTGGTGTGTGTGTGGTGTGTGTGTTTTTGTGTGTGTGTGTGTTGTGTGTGTGGTTTTTGTGTTGTGGTGTAGACGTTAATTGTTCATATTTCCCCCATTATGACTAAGGGGACTGGGATGTTTATCTGTTAAGTGGAATTTGTGTGTGGTTTTGTGTGTGTGTGTGTGTGGGTGTGTGTGTGGTGTGTGTTTGTGTTTTGTGTGTGTTTTGTGTGTTTTGTGTTTGTGAGGGGTTTTTTATTGTTGTTATTTGGGTAGTGTGATGTGGTGTTTGGAATGTTTGTGATGTTTGTTTTGTGTATATTTTGTGTGTGTGTGTGTGTGTGTGTGTGTGTGTGTGTTTGGTTTTTTTTTTGTTATTTTTTAATTTGGGTTTTTTGGGGGGGGGGGGGGGGGAGAGGAGTTTTGGGTTTTTGGGGGTTTTTTTTTGGGGTGTGTTTTGGTTTGTGGTTTTGGTGTGTGTGTGTTGGTTGTTTTATGGGTTTTTTTGTGTATTTTTGGTTTTGGTTTTGTGTTATTTTTGGTTTTTGGGTTAAGGGGTTCTCTGTTTTTTCCTGGTTTTGGCTGAGGGTCGCCCCGGTGTGGGAGAAGAAAATTGGCCGTTTTTGCGCCCGGGTGGTAGTCCTGTGTGGGGGCCCGTTTCCCCTGGGGCCCCTCCCCCAACCTTTGGGTTAATT
>JAPXFY010005959.1:0-13802 GCA_030674185.1 Monoplex corrugatus
ATTACACTGAAACACAAAACATCTGTAACCAAAAAAATGACATTTACAAACAAAACACTGATAACCATAACAATGATGTACACTGAAAAACAAAAAAACCATACTGAAAACCCATAACAATTTGTACACTCAAAACAACAAAAACTGTAACCAAAACAAACATGTACATGACAACCAAAACACTGAAACCTAACAATGTATGTACACTGAAAACACAAAACATACTGTAACCAAAAAATTTGACCGACAACACAAAACACTGATAACCAAAAAAAATACAGTACACTGACAACACAAAACACTGATAACCATAACAATGTATTACACTGACAACAAAAAAAATACTGATAACCAAACAATGTATGTACACGAAAAACACAAAAACTGATAACCATAAAATTTATGTACACTGACCACAAAATAACTGATAACCATAACAATGTATGAACACGACAACACAAAACATACTGATAACCATACAATGTATGTACACAAAACACAAAACATACTGATAACCAAAACATGAAACACTGACAAACACAAAACAACTGAAACCAAAATAAAAAATTTGTACACTACAACACAAAAACAAAAACTAAATAAAAACCATAACAAACAGACCGAAAAACACAAAACATACGAAAAACCATAACTTTTAATCACTGAAACACAAAAAAATACTGATAACCAAACAAACAACACTAAAAACACAAAACATACGATAACCATAACAATGTATGTAAAACTAACACAAAAATACTGAAACCAAAAAAAACATGTACACGAAAACAAAAAACATACTGAAACCAAAAAAGAAGACCGACACACAAAACTACTGATAACCCATACAATTTTTAACCCCCACAAAAACAAAACAACTGAAACCAAAAACAATGTAAGTACCCGACAACACAAACATACTGAAACCAAACAATGTATGTACACTGAAAAAACACAAAACAACTGTAACCTCCAAATGTCCCTGACAAACAAAAAAAACTGAAAAACATAAAAATGTATGTACACTGACAACACAAAAAAAATCTAACCATAAAAAGAAACCGACAACACAAAACAACGAAAACCCATAACAAGTATGTACACTGACAACACAAAACATACTATAACCATAACTAAATTACACAAACAACACAAAAAAACGATAACCATAACAGTACACTGACAACAAAAAACATTAAAACCCTTGTTTTAAAAACGAACAAAAAAATTTAAAACTGACAACACAAAACAAAAAAACCTAAGCCCCCAAAAAAAAATTTAAATAGCAATGTATGTCACGAACAACAAAACATACTGATAACCAAAAACAATGTATGTACACTGACAGCACAAAACATACTGAAAACCTAACAATACAGTACACTGAAACAAAAAAAATGATAACATAACAATGTAAACACTGACAACAAAAACATACTGTAACCATAAAAAACATGTACCGAAAACACAAAAAAAAACTGAAACCATAATAATACATGTACACTGACAACAAAAAAACATACTGAAAACCATAACAATACATTACACGACAACACAAAACATACTGAAACCATAATAATACATGTACACGACAACACAAAACATACTGATAACCAAAAAAAAAACTTTAAAACCCTGACAACACAAAACACTGATAACTAAAAAAAGTATGTACACTGACAACAGAAAACAACGGGAAACCATAAAAAATGTATGTAAACCGACAACACAAAAAATACGAAACCATAACAAGTAGTACGCTGTCAACACAAAACATACTGAAATGAAATTACACTGACAACACAAAACATACTGAAACCAAAATAATACATGTACACTGACACACAAAACAACTGATAACCAAAACAATGTATTACACCGACAGAAACAAAACAACTGAAAAACATAATAATACATGTACACTGACAACACAAAACACTGAAAACTAAACAATTATGTACAATGACAACACAAAAACATACTGATAACCAAACAATGTATGTACCTGACAACACAAAACATTGTAACTTAACAAGTATGTACACTGACAACACAAAACATACGATAACCAAAAAAGTACACTGAAAACACAAAACATACTGAAAACCATAACATGTACACTGAAAACACAAAACATTGAAACTATAAAAAATGATGTAACTGACAACACAAAACATACGTAACCAAAACATTTACACTGACAACACAAAACATACTGAAACCAAAACAATGAATGTACACTGACAACACAAAACACTGATAACTATAACAATGAAATGTGCACTGACAACACAAAACATACTGAATAACCATAACAATGTATTACACTGACAACACAAAACAAACTGATAACCAAAAACAATGTATATACACTGACAACACAAAACATACTGAAACCAAACAATGTATGTACACTGACAACACAAAACACTGATAACTATAACAATGTAGTACACGACAACCACAAAACATACTGATAACCATAACAATACATGTACACTGACAACCACAAAAACACTGATAACTATAACAATGTAAGTACACTGACAACCAAAACATACTGATAACCATAAAATGTATTACACGACAACACAAAACACTGATAACAAATAACAATGTATGTACACTGACAACAAAAAACATACTGAAACCATAACAATACATTACACTGACAACACAAAACATACGGATAACCAAACAAAAACATGTACACTGAAAACCCACAAAACATACTAACCATAACAATGTATTGTACACTGACAAACAAAAAATACTAAATAACCATAACAATACATGTAAAACTGACAACACAAAACATACTGATAACCATAACAATGTATGTACACTGCCCAAAAAACACAAAACATACTGATAACCCCATAACAATGTATGTACACTGACAACACAAAACACACCTGATAACCATAACAATGTCTGTACACTGACAACACAAAACATACTGATAACCATAACAATGTATTACCCCTGACAACACAAAACATCTGATAACCATAACAAAAACAGTACACTGATAACACAAAACATACGGGTAACCATTACAAACATGTACAATTGACAACACAAAAAAACTGATAACCATAACAAGTAATGTATACTGACAACACAAAACACTGATAACCATAACAATGTAGTACACTGACAACACAAAACATAACTGATAACCATAACAATGTATGTACACTGACAACACAAAAACATTGATAACTATAACAATGTATGTACACTGACAAACACAAAACATACTGATAACCATAACAATACATGTACACTGACAACACAAAACACTGATAACTATAAAAATGTAGTGCACTGACAAAAACAAAACATACTGATAACCATAACAATGTATTTTAACACTGACACACAAAACAAACTGATAACCAAACAATGTATATACACTGACAACACAAAACATACTGATAACCATAACAAGAAATGTACACTGACAACCCCAAACACTGATAACTATAACAATGTATGTACACTGACAACACACAACATACTGATAACCATAACAATACAGTACACTGACAACACAAAACACTGATAACTATAACATGTATGTACACTGACAAAAACAAAACATACTGAAACCATAACAATGTATTAAAACTGACAAACACAAAACACTGATAACTAAAAACAATTTTATGTACACTGACACACAAAACATACTGATAACCTAACAATACATGTACACTGACAACACAAAACATAGGGAAATAACCATAACAATACATGACACTGACAACACAAAACATACTAACCTTTAACAATGTATGTACACTGACAAGCCAAAAAATACGATAACCATAACAATACATGTACACTGAAAAACACAAAACAAACTGATAACCATAACAATGTATGTACACTGAAAACCCACAAAACATACTGATAACCAAAAAAACAATGAAAGTACACTGACAACACAAAACACACTGAATAACCAAACAATGTCTGTACACTGACAACACAAAACATACTGATAACCATAACAATGTATGTTACACTGACAACACAAAACATACTGAAAACCATAACAATACATGTACACTGATAACACAAAAACATACTGGTAACCATTACTACACATGTACATTGACAACACAAAACAACTGATAACCAAAACAATGTATGTACACTGACAACACAAAACACTGATAAACCATAACAATGTATGTACACCTGACAAACACAAAACATACTGATAACCATAACAATGTATGTACACTGACAACACAAAACACTGATAACCATAACAATACATGTACACTGACAACACAAACACTGATAACCATAACAATTATGTACACTGACAACACAAAACATACTGATAACCATAACAATGTATGTACACTGACAACACAAAACACTGATAAACCATAACAATACATTTACACTGACAACACAAAACACTGATAACCATAACAATGTATGTACACGACAACACAAAACATACTGATAACCATAAACAATGTAGTACACTGACAACACAAAACATACTGAAAACCCCTAACAATGTATGTACACTGACAAACACAAAACACACGAAAAACCATAACAATGTATGTACACTGACAACACAAAACACACTGAAAAACCATAACAATGTATGTACACTGACAACACAAAACACTGATAACCATAACAATGTATTTTACACTGACAACACAAAACAATTTACAAAACCATAACAATGTATGTACACTGACAACACAAAACACATTGATAAGGCAGATATGGGGAAACACATATGGCTCACAAAGGGAAAATGGCAGATTTGGGTGGAAACCAGAAGGACCAGAAAAGTGATGGCGGGTTTGTGGAAACATATTGACCAATAAAAGATGGCAGATTTGGGTGGAAACACATAGGGACCAGAACAAAGATGGCACGTTGGGTGGAACACATATGGACCAGAAAAGAGATGGCAGATTTGGATGGAGCGCATAAGGACTCGTCCCAAGTGCAACGAACCCCTTTCGAACACACTCCAAACAAACTTTGATGCAGAACCAAATCTTACTGGTGAACTGTTCACAGGAACTTCCCCTCCCAGGCTTCACTGAACTCCTTGCCAGCTCCCACCCTCCTTGACCCACAGGTCGGAATCCATAAGGAACCCTGGAACAAAACCAAATGCCGCCATTTAATTTTTTTTACATACATTAATACACTCTAATCACTTTTCCTTCTCTTAGGGAAAAAGCTCATTTATCCCTTTGACTCCTGCACCCTTATCCACCATCTGCAAAAAGTAATCCTCGACTCCCTCACCCTATCCACCAATTCCTGCAGAAGCGGGGGATAGGGGGAGCAGAGGAGTCAAACATTAACAGGAAGCTGATGGGCAGGGTGAAGCAGAGGGGTCAAACAATAACAGGAAGCTGATGGACAGGGGGAGGCAGAGGAGTCTAAGGGTTAAAAGGAAGCTGGTGAATAGGGTGAGGAGTGAAAGGGTAAAATTTTTGTTTTTCTAGCACAGTTGACCATGCGGATGCTGATGGACAAGGTGTAGGAGTGTTCATTTATAAAGACATTCATTCAAATTCACTTTCCAGTTTCCCTGAACAAATGCCGCTGTTTATTTTTACATACTTGTACACACTATTGACTTTCCCTGAACAAAATGCACCATTTAAATTTCTATATATACATACACATCTATTCATCTCCCTGAACGAAATCACCATTTATTGTTACATATATATTTTGCATACACATGTATTCATATTTAATTTTTTTGAGAACAAAATCATCGTTTATTGATATAACATATATGTAGTGTACACATCTATTCACTTTCGCTGAAGAAAATCACCATATAGTGTTACATACATGAATCGTCTATTCAGTTTCCCTTCTGTTGGGGAAAAAAAGCGTAACATATTTTGTACATTACATATATACATTTTTTCACTTTCCCTGAACAAAATAACTTTCTTTTTACATGTGATTTACACATCAACACTTTCCACTTTCTACGGGAAAAAAATCCCCCATTTATTTTTACACACATGACACATCTTTTCACATGTCATTTTTTTTCTTTTGAGATCAGATAATAAAATGTACATAAAAAATATATATAATGACATGATTGTTTCACTACCTGTCTTTTTCTTTTTTTTTCTTTTCTTTTTTAATCTATAAAGCAAAATTGAAAGGAGCATACCTCAGTTCATTTATTCAAACATTACCTGACACACATGCCTACAGTAAAAACAAAAAAGCACAAAATAACCGCTGATAATTTCCTGTATATTATTAACCATTTGGACGTAAAAAAAAGACAAAAAGTACATCAAATATTATTAAAGCCTTTCGCTTCCAAATGCAAAGTAGGCGTGGGATAGGGGGCACTGAACTCTGAACACTACTATGAAATGGAAAGTAGCTGAAATCATGTGACTGCAGTCACAACCAGAGCACACTTCCGTGCAAATGGCCACGCACCCTACTTTTTTATTTTGGGGAAATTCTGGGGCCCTGTTGATCGATTTTTTGTTTGAAAAAGCGCCGACCTATCAAAGCCCAAGATGGCGTCCAGACGTTATACTGCTGAGGGAAATAGCTTGATTTTTGATGGATTTACCCATAATCCTGACAGTTTTTAAATGATGAAAGTGGTGGCCGTGGGGACGGAAAACGCCATTGTTGTTCAACCAACCAGAGGATTCTATTCGGAAAATGTGATTAAACCCCGAGGATTTTGTTGACATTTTCCGACACCTCAAGGGGAGCGGGTTGCGTGTGTGTTTCGAAACAAGTCATGGACAGACACGTGGGCCCTGCTAGGAGGAACCAAGCTGTGTTTTTTCTGCAGCAGACGATACTTTTGATGTCGACATTCCAAAGGAGTACCCCGCTTACCACGGCCCCCCATGGAAACCCACTGAGTTCCTGCCACTGGATGCACAATGGTGGACTTTTTTTACTTGTTTTCTGATGAAAAAGTACGCTTGTTTATAAAAATTCTAAAGTCTTTGATAATGCCAAACTCTTCCAAGATTAAAATTACCATTTTTCATCATTTCTGCCAACAATAATCTTTACAAAACATTTACATCAATTTTATGTGTTTTTTTCTTTAAATCAATTCCCAATTATCTTTGAAAAGTAAAATTAAACCCCCTTGTCGTGGAGTTATCTGTGCTTGGATTGACAGAAAAACATCTGCAATAAATAGCCAGTTCATTTTCCTTCAAGAAAAAATATAGTTTATTAGACATTAGTTTAAATTTAATTTTTTTTTAAATTATTTTTTCTCTAATGTAACCCTTTTTTTTTGCAAAAAATCTGAAAAGTCCCGGGAAATCAAGTGGTTAAATAATACGATGAAAAGGGAGGACAAAAGGGAAAGGCGGAAACAGAAAAGACATGACATTCATGAAGTAATCATAAATTACCAACACAGAAAATAAAGTATGAGCTAATTATCACAAAATTCAAGGTGCTTTAGCCATAAAACTTTGGGGAAATTGAAGATGAACCTATCTATCACTAGCAAAAAAATTTTAAACCCTTTTGAATCCCTCACCCTATCCACCAGTTTTCCTTCAGGAAGCTGGTGGATAGGGTGAGGATTAACAAAGGTTAAATTTTTGCTTTGCTGTCATGGTTTACGCTAGTAAATAGCAATGCTGCAGTGAAAAATTGAAATTGGGTTTTGAGTTAAAGATATATATGGGTTTTTAAGATATTGTTGTTCTGAGTAAAAAGCAGTTTAAATTTTTCCAAATCGACCAATAAATTTCATGAGATATTCCAATTTGAAGAGTCAAAATTTCTTAAATTTTTGGGACCACGTTTTTGTGGGACAAAGAAGAATGTGTGGGAAAGCTGTCACAGAACAAACCCAACAAATGGCATGGTATGCTGATTTTGCTGGAAATGACATTTATTTTGTAAAATTTTGAGAGACAGACATGATCAAATGTCATGAAATTTTGATCGTTGATGTATTTTTGTATGCCAAATTGAATGAAACCATTATCGTAACTCTGCGACGAGCCATTTTTGTCCCTTATTACAGGAAAAATGTGATATTGGCATGTTTTTCATTAATAATTGCCCAAATTATATCAATAACAGACAAAAATGAAGCTAGAAACAAAACAAGGATATATAATTATTTCATGAGATATAAAATCATTTTGCTCATCGTTTAAGTGTCTTATTACTGCAAATCAAACCAAGAAAGTCACGACTCGCTACTTTCAGTATCTTACGAATAATTTGTAATATTTTCATCAGTTTCTCACTTTCTGTACAATAAAAGGAAATCTGAGAATCAATGACTTCTGGAATCATTTAAATAATTGAAATATTAAAAATTACCGCATGTTTTTATGCTGCAGCTATCCAAAATATCCGATCAAAATTCTTCTAAAAACAAAACACACACACATACACATGCACACACACATAACACACATACACACAGAGGAAAACATCACAGACAAGATTTTGTACATTACAAATTTGATTTTTATTTAACATCATGTTTAGACTGTGGATGAGTCAAGTCCCCGAACATTAACACAGCCAGCATCCAAAGAAAACTTCAGGGAAGGGTATGGGACCACTCGCCATTCAGGAACAGTTCACTTAAACTCCTCAATAGAAAATATATGAATTTCTGCATAATATATACTATTCATTGGGGAGACCTGAAGGAAAGGAAACCATGATGCATAGTCTTCACATCAATATTAGTTTAACATTAAGCCCAAACTCGCGACTTTGATTTTTAAACATATTACTTGTAAAAATCCACCAAAGCGACAATCCTACTAAGTATTTCCAGTGTAATCTTTGGGCCCTTTAATTTCAAAATCAAAAACAAAAGCTACTACTAAATAAATGCAATCTTCCTTTAAAAACAAACTGATGACTATAAAGGGCCCACCTTTTCAGATACGACAACAAACTGAAACAACTATGTGAGCAATGGATGGCCTACTTTACAAATAATACAACTCAAGCCTTTTACTCAGTTTCAAAACCTAAATAAAAAAATATTATAACAATGACAGAAGATTTTGTTTTGTGACATTCTAAATTTCTGTGTGTTAGTGGGGTGTGTGTTGTCAGAGAGAGAGAGAGAGAGAGAGAGAAGAGAGAGAGAAGAGAGAGAGAGAGAGAAAAGGAGAGAGAAAGAAGAGAGTGAGAGAGAAGAGAAGAGGATCATGCCTGTTAACAATGACTTGGAAATGAATGTATTGGGGCCTATTTACTTATTTATTCATTTCTTGATCCTAGAGAGAGAGAAGAGAGAGAGAGAGAAGAGATTCATGTCAAGGAAAGTACAATGACTTGCACAAATTGTTTGTTGATTTGAAAAAAAAAATTAGACCTATTTATTCGTTTATTCATTTATTTGAGAAAGAGAGAGAGAGAGAGAGAGAGAGAGAGAGAGAGAAGAGAGGAGAGAAGAAGAGAGAGAGAGAGAGAGAGGGGGGTATTCGCACCCCCTCTGTTTGGGCAAACCCATTTTCCACGGCACCGCAAAGCCTGTCGAGCACATAGTAATTTTAGTATAAGCTCACCCGTCTTGGGGTGAGCAGATCTACACAGCGACATGCAAATAGCATGACCTCAGGAGGAAATGGTTGACGAAAACCCAGCTTCGGCTGACAACTCCGAATCGATTTCAAACCAGTTGTCCCTTTTCTTCAAAAATACAATGTTACAGATAAAACAAACTTGATCTGTTGATTGCTAGACTTTTGTCTGACAACGCAAAACTTGCCGAGCTGAAACTTGCACAGCGTTGTTACGCGCAGTAGGCCTATGGCGTCGGCACAATTGCGACGTTTTGCTACTGATCTGGTATAGACCTCGGTAAAAATTGGGGTACGGCCGCATTTTACATCAAATTGATTTCATATTACACATGCATATAGAAAAAAGCATGTACAATCATATCCCTCTGACGAGAAGGTCCAACAATGGCGACTTACCTGCAAACTTTCCCGATGAAAAAAATCAAAACTTTTGGAAGCGTCGATCTCGGTTCGAAACTGGCACACATAGCTCTCGTCGGGAATATCATTCGTTACATTAATCCATGCGCAAAATACAATGCGATTGTTCACAAATAAAGCCGTACCAACTGAAATAGTGAAGCATCCCAAACACACTTTGATTCTGAACGCATACCGTCGCCGCGGGGTTGTCGCCGAAACCAGATTTTTGACTTTCTCATCAAATAACTATTTCCATTTTCACTGTAAGTATATAAAATGGCAATCATTCAAAACTTTAAACATTTCTAATTCACATAAGACAAAAAATAAGAATGAAACACCGATTAAAGAGGCAGTAATACTTGATTGAACTGAAGAAACCCCCCCCCCCCCCCCCCCAATTTTGCAGCCGGCCTCAGTTTTTTGGTACCCAACCAAATTTGACGCGCGTTTTTCGGTTCGCACGGCATTGCTAGTAGTAGATAGGCTGAGGGAGAAAAAGGGTTAACTATTTGAGCCTCACAACATGGCAAATTACAGCGTCATAATGTTGATCCTTTCCCCCTATATTAAGTCACAGCCATAACTAGCTTGCTGCAAACTTTAAAACCACAATGTGCAATGCTTTTACTTAGCTTCCGTATTATTATTTTTTATATTGTTTTAGCCCAACTGGTTTGCATAGGGCCAAATCAGGGCTATAAACGTTTCAAAATATATACAATCTTCAAAGTAAGAAAAAAATGAAAATGAAATTAAGACACAGATCAATGCATTTATGTACATACTCTGAGGAGATGCCCCGGCATGACCACCCCATCAAAATCTATTGCACAGGGGATTAATAAACATACCGAATACAAATTTAAACATAACTAAGGGACACTAAAACATAATTAAAAATGCTTAACGTACATTGAATAAAAAATTGTTTCCGCATATATGTTTCCCTAGAGCCAAAAATGCCATTAAATACACGACCTGATTATCAATCCAAAGACAAATTATGTAAGACTTTATTGAACACGTACAGGGCTATAACCGCTCCAAAACATATGGTCATGGCTACAAAATGGCGGCAAATGCCCCTGTGCGCTACTACCGAACTTCGGAGCTAAATTTACATACTCCAAACCTCAAATATACTATATACCACAAATTTAATGTAACGTGAAAAGTGAAATAATGACCTTTGCGCCTGGTGCATTTCCCCCACAGCAACTGGTAACAGTTCCGAAAATCAATCATTTTGTTGTTTGTTTACACATCTCGGAGATAATTTCTGTGACACTTCAAAGAGTGTGCGCAATTGATTGAGCGATACGCCGCAACGTGTTCAATAAACTTTAACGTCTGGACTTGATCAAAATTAAATTGAATGCATAAAGCCCTCATACTTCACATCGGCAAATTGGGGGGCGCATGAAGTAGAAAACTGCCAAGCAAAATCTGCATTAGGGACATAACTGTTCGTTGTGAAATTTCCCTTTTCGCGTAAAAAATCGTCGATTTAGCACTAACTCGGGTAAAACCCACGAAATAAAAATTGCTGATTTTCTCAAAAATGGATGTATTTTCGTTTGTCTTATTTTAAAAGAGTGATGTGAATATTTACAATATGCGCAGTCGCATGAAATTCAGCTTCTGCTTCTGTGTGAACACTAAGTTATGTACTATTTTTTTCATGCGGAACGGGCACTTCAGCTTTCGCAACGCTGACCAAACTCACTGGTCGTTCATTGATATGGCTTGGGGTCTTTGCCATGTGAATCGAAAGTCGCCCCTGTAGAATGGCAGGAAGGAAAAAAAGCGATCAAGTTTTTGTTTTGAATCATTTTTCCCATGTTACTACAACAGAATTCTGGCTAGGATCGCTTGTTTTTTTCCTGTTAATATATGATATGTCCCCTTGCTGGTCCTATTACAGTTGTTAAAAAATGATAATTAACATTCCTTTAGCCTTACTCTTTGAACTTGCTGACTTAGTTCTTCAGTTTAGTGTTGGTTTTGGCATGTGTTGTACGGACGACATCCGAAAGTCCCGGATGGGATGACAACCCCGACTTCTGATTTTATGTTTATAAGGCAAAAATGACAGTCACATTCTTACATCATAAGTAAAAAAAAAGCACTGGTTATAATTTGGGTTTTCCCTGGATTTTGGATTTATTTTTCATCGGGTCAGTGCATAACTTTCACAGCAAAAAAAATCGTACCAAACCAACCACGTTTACAAAAACAATTTTTATTGAAAAAAAAAAGTTGAAAAAAATTTGTTGACTGCGTTCTTTTGGATTATCAAACATTTTGTTTTTCAGGTTTGGACAATGTTTTAAATTTTCACTTTTTCATAAAAATCAACCAATCTCAGGCTGGAAATTTTTTGGAATTTTTTTTAACAAAAAAAAACGTTTAAATTTTTAAAAAAAATGTTTAAAACTATTAAAATGCCTTTGCAGGGCAATAAATTAAGAAGTTTAATTGAAAAGTTTATCCTTGAAATTTGCCAGCAACTTCAGACGACAAACTCACAAAAAAAAAAACAAAAATAACTCTTCATATTTAGAACAAATTTTTCAGAAAGAAATTTTAGGGGATGCCTTTTTTTCACAAAGCATACCTGCTATGACCCTATGTTTTGTTTATAGCCTATTTTACAGTTTTAAGTAAATCTTTCATACTACCACAGTGGGTTATGCTTTAAGGCGCAGTGTTTTGCAAAAAAATTTTTCTGTATACATTTTAATTATAACATTTTTTAGAAACAAAAACTTTTTTCTGAAAAATTTTTATCAAACCACAAATATTCAAAACAAACGAACAACCCGTAGCTTTTTTTTATCGTTTTTTTAAAAAATTTTTTAAATATTTGGGAGTTTTCTCAGAAAAGGTACATTCCTCTCAGAACGTTGTGAAAAAAGTACTAAAGAGATCTTTTCTGATTTAAAAAAATCAAAATTCACTTAAAAAGAAAGCAATTATCAACAGTAGTTTTGGTTCTCATTATTTCAATGAAATGGCGAGCCATCATTTCTTTTTAGAGAAACTTTAATTTCAATATCAATTGTACTGGTGAATTTGGGAAAGGTATGTTTAATTATAACATTTTATAGAAACCGTTTTCCCCCCCCATTTTTAAACCCCCAAAAAATTATTCAAAACATCTGATACAACCCTGAGCCTTGAACCCTGTTTTTTTTAGAAATGAACCAATACAATAGTTTCCTAAGAAACGGGAGATTTTTCTTCCAAGAATTGTGAAATTATGTACTTTTTTCTCAAAAAAAGGGACTTATACTCCTCACACGTTTGAAATTATGTACTAAAGAATCTTTCTGAATTCACAAGCCCAATTCACTTAAAAAGAAACTGACTGCGTGTGGCATTTTGGTTCTTCTTATTTTAAGTGAAAGATGTTTTGAAGCCAAGGTTTGCTTTAAAGGTGCTGCAGACAAAAAATTTTGTTTTGGGCGTTTTTGAAGTATGTACAAAAACAATTTTGGGGGGTGTTCGGTATTGTTTTTTGTAATATTTTTTTTCATATTTTCAAAACCTGTTTTTTTTGTGCAAAAATTCTTTTTAGTTACTCATAAGCAATTTTGCTCAACAATAAAAAATTTCAGCTTTTGAGATCTTTTAAAAAATTTTGGAAGTATGACATTTCCCGAATTACAATATAGTAACCCTTTAAATGAAAACATCACAATTTGAATTAGGCATTACCTGATGCTTCGCAAATTATTTTTTCACTCTCTTAAAAACCGCTTTTTCTTTTAAAAAAGCAGAAGTTTGTTTTTATCTTCCATG
>JAPXFY010005960.1:0-5000 GCA_030674185.1 Monoplex corrugatus
GTGTGTATCTTACCTTCAAAAAAGGAACGTATATATATATACATATATATAACATAAATAAACAAATAATTAACGGTCTGAATGGCATTATGCAATGCAACATTAATGTCTACACAGTCATCTACGTCTGATGAACGAAACGCTTGTTAATTATTTCATCAAAGGGAAGTAAGAGTCTTACTGTAGGTATTGTTCCCCTTTAGTTTCAACCAATGTGGAGCAGCACCCGGTACACAGTCAGCCACTGGAAGTCCCTACTATCTGTCTTGTTCCACCAGAGAAAGCGGAGGAAACCTGTTCCCTTCTGACCACCATGACCTGGGAGGAACTAGAAAACAAAACAAAACTAAACAAAACAAAGCAAACCAAAACAAAACGCAACGCAACGAAATGCAACAAAACGAAACGCAACAAAACAAAACAAAACAAAGCGAAAAAAAACACAACAGAACGAAACGAAATGCAACAAAACGAAACGGAACAAAACAAAACAAAACAAAGCAAAGCAAAATAAAGCAAAACAAAAATAAAACGAAATGAAATGCAACAAAACGAAACGAAATGCAAACAAAGGAAACGAAACAAAACAAAACAAAACAATTTAAAACAAGCAAATTAAGCAAAACAAAGGAAAATAGATCGCTCCACAGAAAATGAAGTATCCGGGGAATCATACAGGAGTGGGGGCACCTGTCACCTGTGACATCGTAATGTACCGCCTTTTCCGACTCCCACGTTCCTATAAGAATCACATCTTGTTTGTGAAGTTTCGTCTTCCTGCTATTTCAAATTTTGAAATATATTTATTTGAGACGAGACGAGAGTGTGGGGGGAAGAGAGAGAGAGAGAGAGAGAGAGAGAGATGGACAGACGGACGGACAGACAGACAGACATACAGATAGAGTCAGACACACTGACTGAGAGGAGAGAGAGAGAAAGAGACAGAGAAAAGAGAAAAGAGAGAGTGAGAGGGAAAGAGAGAGAGACAGAGAGAGGGAAGAGAGAGACAGACAGACAGAGTGACAGACAGACAGACAGACAGAGTGACAGACAGACAGATACAGTAACAGACAGACAGAGTAGCAAGTAAGGGAGAAAGGACACACTATGTCCTTAAAAATAAAACAAACAAACAAACAAAATAAACAAACAAATAAACAAATAAACAAACAAATAAACAAACAAACAAACAAAAAGGAGCGAAAAGGAGGGGAGGGAAGGAGGACAGGAATCAGCTAAGAACAGAAGCACAAGACAGAGCCTGTTATCATCATCATCATCATCATCATCATCACCATCATCATCATCATCATCATCATCATCATGTGCCCTGCCGCATGGCGTTAGCGATCATGGCCCTCCATACGAATCTATCCCCTGTCGCAGCAAGTACATCTCCCACCCTCTCTGTCTTCAGCCACCCTGCAAGTCCGTCCAATATTTTCCCCCTGGATCTACTTGGTGTTCTCTTTCCCTTCAGCTTTCTTGTTGTGACCAGGAGAGGAAGAAGAGAGAGAGAGAGAGAGAGAGAGAGAGAGAGAGAGAGAGAGAGAGAGAGACAGACAGACAGACAGAGACACAGAGACACAGAGAGACAGACAGACGAAGAAAAGGAAACAGAGACAAAGAAACAGACAGAGAGAGATGGACAAAAAACAAAGCAAAAGCGAGAGAGAGAGAGAGAGACAGAGACAGAGAGACAGAGAGACACAGACAGACAGAGACAGAGAGACAGAGAGAGAGGCAGAGGCAGAGAGAGAAAGAGAAGAGAGAGAGAACACACAAACACACACACACACACACACGTACACACACACACGTGCGCGCGCGCGCGCGCACACACACACACACACAACACACACAACATACACATTCACAGAGAGACAGAGACAGAGAAACAGACTCTCTCTCTCTCTCTCTCTCTCTCTTCCTCAGAAGCCTGATAAAGAAAAAAGAAAGAAAAGCAAAGGAGAAGCAGAGACAGTGGAGCTGTGCAAAAGAGCAAGCGTGGGATGATGTATGTGTGGGAGGCCACAAAATGACCGGGATACAGGAGATAAAAAAAATAAAAAATAAAAAATAAAACAACACCTGAAAAAAAAAAACCCACGGCTTTTTACGGCACTACAAGGAGATTGGCCCTTGTACGATGAGTCCCCTACCTTCACCCGCCCCCCTCTCTTTCTCTCCCTCACTCTCCCTCTCTCTCTCTCTCTCTTTCTCTCTCTCTTTCAGTCTCCGTGCTGTCGTTGAAGCTCGCTTTCTCACAACTTCTCTGTTTCCTTGCAAGTTGCGTGACAGCGAGAGAAGTTTCAAAAACCACGAGAATCGGTTTGTCACACAATATAATAACGGGCCACTTGCAAAAAACGGGTAAGGTTCGAAGCGTCCCAGGTTCGACGTGTCCCAGGTTCGATACGTCCCAAGTTCGATACGTCCTAGGTTCGGCACGTCCCAGGTTCGGCGCGTCCCAGGTTCGACGCGTCCCAGGTTCGATACGTCCCAAGTTCGATACGTCCTAGGTTCGGCGCGTCCCAGGTTCGGCGTGTCCCAGGTTCGATATGACCCCCCACACACACCCCACCCACACACCCAACATCTCCACCCACAGCCCAGACCCCCCACCACCCACACCCCAACACAACCCCCATATCACCCACACCCCACCTCCACCCACACCCACAACCCCACCACCACACCCCCACCACCCTACCCATACCACCACCCACACCCACACACCCACCCCCCACACCACTCAACCCCCACCACCCACCACCAACCCACACCACCCACCCCACACACCCATCACCACCCCATACCAACCACCTCACACCCACCACCACTACCACACCCACACCACACCCCACCACACCTCCACCACACCACCTATCTCCCCACCCACCACCCATACCCCACCACAGTTGTGTGGGTGGTGGGGTGTGGGTGGTGGAGGTGGGTGTGGGTGGTGGACCAGGTGGTGTGGTTGTGGTGGTGTGGGTGGGGTGTGGCATGGGGGTGTGGGTGGTGCTTGGGTGTGGTGGTGTGGAGGTGTGGGTTGTGTGGAGGTGTGGATGATAGGGGCATGGGTGGGGGGTTGGGTGGTGGGGTGTGGGGATGGGTGATGTGGAGGTGTATGTGTGGGAGGTGCGGGTTTGACTGGTGTGGGTGTGGGTAGTGTGGATGGTGTGGGGTGGTGTTTGTGGTGTGAGTGTGGCAGTGGGGATGTGGGTGGTGGGGTGTGGAGGTGTGGGTTTGGGTAGTGTGGGTGGTGTGGAGGTAAGGGTGTGGGTGATGGAGGTGTTGGATGTGATTGAGGGTGGTGGGTGTGGGTGGTGTGAGTGTGGGTGCTGTGGAGGTGTGGGTGCTGTGAGTTTGGGGGTGTGGGTGGTGGGGTTGGGGTGGGGTGTGGGTATGAGGGTTTGGGGTCGGTGGTTTGGAGTGGGGTGGGTGTAGGTGGTGGAGGTGTGGGTGGTGGGTGGGTTGGGGTGAGGTGGTTGTGGGTGGTTGTGGTGTGGGTGTTAGTGGTGTGAGTGTGGGGTGGAGTTTGAGTGCTGTGGGGTGGTGGGGTGTGGGTGGTTAAGGTGGGGTTTGTGGGTGGTGTGTGGGTGGTGTGCTTGGTGTGGGTGTGTTGGTGGTGGGGTGTGTGGGTGGTGGGGTGGGGGTGTGGGTGGTAGGCATGGGACAGACTAATATCCTCACATCGTTGCTATCATGAAATCACACTTTACTGCTCTGTATCCACCTGTGAACTGTGTAGGAGCTTTCGTCTTCTCATGTCGTTGTCCCAGCGCAGTGTTCTGGATAAGGATTTAATTTAACTTTCTTTTGTCCCAATAACAAAGCCTTGTGTCATGTTCTGCTCACGTGGAGGTAGAAAGCTAAATATCTACACAACGGGTAGTCAGTCACTGTCTTGGCTAGGCCTGGAGATAACAAAAGCACGACGCAGGCAAAGTCTGGTGGCTAGTTACGTAATTTTTCCGCGTCTGTCAGCCACTTAACCAAGCACATCAAAGAGATCTTACGCTAACGCTGGTGTTGGTGGTTTATTGTCTCTGTCCACTTATAGAGGACTGTGCATAGTCTGCTTCAAGAGGTTTATTCATCCCCTCCCTCCACAAATATCTAGTGTTGATCTGATTAGCATTTCACATTTCCTTCTTTCAGTGTTTGTTTCTCATCTTTCTTCTACTTTTGTTTGTGCACAGTGTTCTTCTACTTTTGTCTGTGCACAGTGTTCTTCTACTTTTGTCTGTGCATATGTTGTCTGTGCATTTTCTACTTTTGTCTGTGCATCAGTGTTCTTCTACTTTGTCTGTGCATAGTGTTCTTCTACTTTGTCTGTGCAAGTGTTCTTCTACTTTTGTTTGTGCATAGTGTTCTTCTACTTTTTGAGTTCTTTGTTGTTGCATAGTGTTCTTCTACTTTTGTCTGTGCATAGTGTTCTTCTACTTTTGTCTGTGTACAGTGTTCTTCTACTTTTGTCTGTGCAAGTGTTCTTCTACTTTTGTCTGTGCACAGTGTTTCTATTTTTTTCACATTTTCTTGTCTGTGCACAGTGTTCTTCTACTTTTGTCTGTGCACAGTGTTCTCTACTTTTGTCTGTGCACAGTGTTCTATCTACTTTTGTCTGTGCACAGTGTTCTTCTACTTTTGTCTGTGCACAGTGTTCTTCTACTTTTGTCTGTGCACAGTGTTCTTCTACTTTTGTCTGTGCACATGTTCTTCTACTTTTGTCTGTGCACACTGTTCTCATCAATGGCACTTACTCTCAACCTGCATACCTGACCTGTGGTGTTCCACAAGGATCTGTCTTTGGCCCTGTTCTTTTCACTCTTTATACCTCCCCCCTGTCCACCATCATCAACTCCCACTCTATAAAACACCACTTCTATGCTGATGACACCCAACTTCAAGACAGTGACTCACCTGATAATATACAGCGCCTGTTGACTCGCACCACTGAGTGTTACTCGGATATTAAGAACTGGATGACACAC
>JAPXFY010005960.1:10000-13800 GCA_030674185.1 Monoplex corrugatus
AGTGTCATAAATTTCATTTAGGATGACTGTTATTTTTTCTATGCCAAATTCCTCCAGGGCTTCAATCATCTTTGTAGTAATGTTGTCTGGTCCTGGGGCTATTCCTGGTTTCATCTTTTTCAGTGCTGCTCTAACTTCATCTTTCATTATGGGTGGTCCTTCAAAGTTCTTTTTTATAATGTGCTCTTCGTTTCTGTCATCCTCAAAAAGGTCTTTAATGTACTCTCCCCATCTGTCTAATATTTTGTCTTTTTCCATGATAAGCGTGCCATCTTTCGATTTTAAGCAACCAGTTGATGTGCATGTATTTTTTCTGTGGACAATTTCTTAAAATTCGTCTGTACATATCCTGAGGATCCATTTTGTGTCGTTCTTCTATCTCTTTGCATTTTGTGTTCAGCCAAGCTTCCTTAGCTTCATTGCACCTATACCTGATTTCTTTGTTTATCTTCCTGTATATCTCCTCGTTTCTCTTTGCCTTCCTTCTTTCCTCCATCAGGCCCAAAATTTCATTAGTCATCCAACTCTTTTTTGCTTTTCTATTTGCCTTAGGGATTTCTTCACAAGCTTCATTTATAAAACTTCTCAACTTTGTCCATTCTTCCTCACTGTCACCAACGTCTTCCAGAGCACTGAATTTGTTTTGAACATGTACATTAAATTTTTGACGTATCATTTCATCTGACTTTAAGAGTCCATGGTTTAGTTTGATGTTGCTTTTTGTCTGTTTCCTTTTCCTCAATTTCAGCCTAAACCTTCCCACTACCGGATTGTGGTCACTGTTGCAGTCTGCGCCTGGTAGTGTTTTTGCTGACAGTAAAGAATTTCTAAATCTTTTGTTGATCAGGATGTAGTCAATTTGATTTTTGGTATTATCTTCTGGACTCATCCAAGCCCATTTTCTTCTGTTAGGCTGCTCAAACCAGGTGTTTTCTACTATGAACTCATTCATCTGTTCTTGTGATGTACATTGGACCTTGGCCATCTCTAAAACTTCCTAGAAGTTGTCGATGTCGTCCTGAGTACTTGCTGATGTTGGTGCATATACCTGTATGATGTTGATATCAAAAGGTTTGCCTCCAAATTGGACCAGTAAAACTGTATCGGACACTGCCCAGTATCCCTTAACTGCTTTTGATTTGTCTTTGTCCGTTATGATGCCTACTCCTCTTTCATGTGAATTACCACCAGAGTATATCACTGTATATTCCCCTGTGCATGCTGCTTCATCATTCCAGTCTAAAATACTAATGTTAAGCCTTTCCATCTCCATTTTGATGTTGTCTAATTTACATTTCTGCAGCATTGTTCTTATTTTCATGTTGCTATTTTGGTGTTGAATTTAATTTTGGCCGCATGACAGTCCCTACCTGACGAAGGTGCTCCCAGGAGCACCTATTGACGTCGTTAACTTTCTTCTTTCTCTTTCTCCTGTCCATGGTTTTCCTGGGAAAAACTACGATGGTGGTTTCCCCTTGCCTTCCATCGGTTTCTTTTAGGCCAACTACAATTGAGTGGGGAAGATCAGCATCGTTTTTCACTTCTTTCTTTGATGTTTACTTAAAGTCTTTCCAAGCTTAGCTGCACTTGTGGACTGGCACGTAAAAACTTTTGCCTCTGAGGTGCTGAGCCTAGAATCTGACAATGGCATCAGTATCCCACAGTGCAACCAAAATGTTTAAGGCTTCTTTCAGCAACATTCTTATAGGTAGTCCTCATATACTCTGAGAGTGGTAGGACTATAAACTCAACAAAACAGAACAGAACAAGTACTAAGCCCCATGGGAACAGTCTCTCCTGCATTTTGAGAGCCACAATGGCTGTTGTTATGTATCCCTAGTACTCATCCCAGGAAGTAACAACAGCAAAGAAAACCACGTGTAAAAACACTCGAGAGTAGAGACAACAGGGGTATGTTTGTCCCCACTAAAGACAGATTCGTGCACGGCAAGCCATTATTGTATATACTACCATTGCAAAAACGGTTCAAACACTTTGTCATTAAATGAAAGGAAGGGAAGACATTCATGCAAGGGTAATCAATTACTGCACCTTTCTGTTTAGTTTTGGTTTGGTTATGGTATATTACATGTGTTAAGAGTTTATTGAAGTGCTTAACAAAAAGGTTCTCATACATGCCTGACTTGGCCTGCGAAAGGAAATCCAATTAAAAGTGTTTTATTTATTATGTTAAAGAATGAAAAATATAACAATCACCATTTTAAAGAATACAACAGAAATCAGACAAGAAATAGAATTTTTATTATGTTTAAGCAGATGGAGAAGCATATGTGTTGTGCTGACTCTTCACGTGTGATACGCATCAAAGGACAAAACTCACTAGGTCAAAAAGAAAAACAAATTAATGAAACAAAAATGGTAATCAAACAAATGAACAAAAACAAAACAAACATGTTAATCCTCTTCCACTTCTCTCCCTTTCTCACTCTCTCTCTCTCTCTCTCTCTTTTTTTTTCTCTCTCTCTTACACAACTGTCAGCAACTGTTCGTTCTGTTCTGTTGAGTTTAAAGTCCTACTACTCTCAGAGTAGATCAGAACTTTGTCACACGCCATCTGTAAATAACTACTTATCTTTGGTGAACTACAACCTATTGCTTGGAGGTGGGGGAGGGGACTGCTGGAAGTTTGGGAAGGCACACCCCAAACATTTTGTGGTTGTGAACATGCCATGCTGTGCACTTGATGGATGAAGTTTTGACTTTGGTAATCTCTGTGTAATTTGTCTCTAGCAAAACAAGTCTCGTCACAATCTCTGTAATTTGTGCCTCTAGCAAAACAAGCCTGGTGACTGTTGTTTCTTTGTGTACGTCTTGTCAAGGGGCCTGGTATGTGAATGGCCCTGTAGGACACTTTGTCTGCCCGTCTTTCTTTGTTTTGGGTTGATGGAAACGAGTCACTGACTTCATTATTCATACATGACGCTAGTTAAGTCTACTGCTTCCCTTCCATGTATGTGATTTTTTTCTGTAACAGTGGTTATTTTCAAGATAAGGTGGCTTGTGATGTATGTACATGGATCAGCAGTGAATGAAGTGGTTTTGTCTTTCTGTCTTTATATATATATATACACACATATAATTATAACACACACACACACACACACACACAACACACACACACACACACACACACACACAATATATATATATATATATATATATATATATATATATTATATATATATATATCAACAACACAACAACACTTTTTTTGTTCAAGGGAAATCTTGAACATATTACAAACATTTCAAATCCAATACAGGATACATTTTCAACTCCACAAAAGTACATGCCCCATTGGCAGTACGCTCTTCATCAATGATAAATGGGAAAATTGACACCTAAAGGAGTAACAACTAAATCGACATATAATGCCCCCCACCGTGACAGGCTATATTCAATTGTGAAGTTTGAGTGCAGGAGCTTATGACATGTTTTGAAAATACACATATATTACATTTCATGTACATAGTTATCCAAGGAAAAGCTTGTGGATTGCGGGTTGAGAATGAGTCATCTAAACTAAGGCGACATACACCAGCGATATTTGATGTCAGTCAACTCCACCTCCAATCATCTGACTTACATGTTTCTGATCTTATAAGAGGTGATTACATTCAGGCTCTCAAGGCAACACACGCAATGGAAGACTGAGTGATTTGGTTTAGTTTTTACGTCAGCACCCACCTCAGGTGATATGGCCGACGGTGATAACCATCCCAGGGAAGTGGGGGAAGGGGGACTTATTTAATCCTATACTGACACCACCAGAACAACGA
>JAPXFY010005962.1:0-7500 GCA_030674185.1 Monoplex corrugatus
TGTTATTTTTTTTTCCTATGTTTTTTTCCTTGTGGTAAGTCGCTGTTTTGTTTCTGTAAAAGTCTTAGCACTTTTTTCTCAGTATTGATAAAAATTGGGTCATGTATTTATGCATTTTTGGTTTGGGAAAAAATGGATTTGCGGAAAATTTTAGGTAATTGGCCAAGTAATATTTTATATTTTTGTGTGGTTGTTTTTGTGTGTGTGTTGTGTGTGTGTGTGTGTGGTGTGTGTGTGTTTGGTGTGTGTGTGTGTGTAAGTATCCTTATTTTGTGTTAAATTTGTTTTTTTCTTTTTCTTTTTTTAAATCCCCTGTGTGATACTTGGACGGGGGGGGGGTTTTTTCAACGCAGGGGCATCCCCTTAGAATGTTGTGAATGCATTAATATAGTATTAATTTTCTTTTTCCCCCCCCCCCCCCCCCCCCCCCCCCCCCCCCCCCCCCCCCCCCCCCCCCCCCCCCCCCCCCCCCCCCCCCCCCCCCCCCCCCCCCCCCCCCCCCCCCCCCCCCCCCCCCCCCCCCCCCCCCCCCCCCCCCCCCCCCCCCCCCCCCCCCCCCCCCCCCCCTTTTTTTGAGTTTTGTGTTTTTGGAAAACGATTATACCCCTGTATGGCCTACGCAGTGGGTGGACTTTTAAACAAAATGACAGTTAACATTTAAAACCTCACCTTTCCCTTCCCCCCCCCCCCCCCCCCAAAAAAAAATCTCCCACCGATATTATCTGGGAGGAGTTGATCAAAACGATTCAACGCTTTCAGAAAATTCCTATGTGCTCCACACAAATTCCCGTGATTATGTATTGATCAGTTTTGGGAGTTTGTTCAAGGGGAAATGGGACAGTTCATATGCGCCCACCAAAATTCACAGTAATATTTTGGGACAACCTTCAGCCTGCGCAAAATCCATGCAGTGTTTTAGGCTGTAGTCGTGTATTCACTAAGCCCACCGGTATGTGGGACAAAGGGTGTTGGCGGCATATCGCATTAACCCACACTGTGTAGGGTTTTTCCTGTTTGTGTTTTCGATTCATCGTTTTTCATTGCTGATTAGTATCGTGTGGGGTATGGGAAAAGTCGCGCAAGGGAATTACCTGCCCTGTGATATCCTTTGAAAAAAAAAAGTCAGGCAAACAAAATTTGAAATCTGTACATGTGTGTGTCAGCCCCCTGCAAGCATTTCTCTGTCTCTCGATCTCTGTCTCTTTGTCTCTCTGTCTTGTTTCTGTTTCTGTTTGCCTTGTCTCTGTCTCTGTTCTCTCTCTTCTTCCTTCTCTCTCCCTGTTCTCTCCTTGTCTCTTTCTCTCCCCTGTTTCTGTTTGTCTCTCTCTGTCTCCTGTCTCTCTTCTCTCTCTCTCTCTCTCTCTCCGCTCGCTCGCCCCTGCCGCTCGCTCTCTCTGCTTGCCTTCCCTTTTCCCTCCCTCCCCCCCCCCTTTTCTCTCTCTCGTCACACCCCACATACATACACACCGCTCTAGTTACTATGAGACATTCCGGGTTCGGGCCCTTTTATTTTCACTTCAGTAATAGTGTTTTTGGGGTTTTTGCTAGTGCTTCTGGTCTTGTTTTTGTGGGCTGTCTGTTTTGGGGTTTTCTGTCTGTGTGTCTGTTGTTGTCTGTTGGTCTGTTTGTCTGTCTCTCTATTCTCTCTCTTCCCCTTCTCTCTGACTTTTCTCTCTCTCCTCTTTCCCCTTTTTTTTCTCTCTCTCTTTCTTATGTACGCGCATACTTATACGTAAATGGGGATGAATGGGTAGTATCAAGTAGACGACAGACAGACAAACGGGCAGGAGGAGACAGGCAGACAGACAATACATGTAATTTTACGAGCGTGCACATGACACTCATAGGGGGAAGATAGATAATAGATAATAGAGAGATAGATAGATGTTAGATTAGATGGAGGGTGGAGGGATGGAGGGTGGATGGGGGTGGTGGGAGGGATGGATAGATAGATAGATAAAGATAGAAGATAGATAGATAGAGGGATGGATGGAGGTTTGGATAACATAGAGCGCGGGCACACACACTTCAAGATTAATTTGTTTTGATTAAATTAGAAAAGGTAAGTAAGATAGAAAAAGATAGTAGTACGCGCGCAACAAAAACCACTCGCAACCCCGGGCACGCATAACATAATGTCTTTCCCCCGTTCCCAGAATACATTCTTTGGGTCTTTTACCCTTGAAGTGTGAAAAAAGGGGAGACCTGGGGGGGGGGGGGGGGAGAGAGGTGGGGTTTTGCTGTCGGGAAAAAAAGGGCAAAAAAGTGACACTCGCTGTCTAGAGAGGCTGTGCTTGCGTGTCCCTCATGCTGGCAACGCGTTTTTTTGTACCGGTTTTTGGTGTGTGTGGAGGGAGGTTTGGCTCTGTGTGTGTGGGGGTGTTGTGTGTGTATGTGTGGTGTATGTGTTTTGTGTGGTGATGTGTGTTGTGTGTGTTTTGTCGTGTGTGTGTGTGTTGTGTGTGTGTGTGTGGTGTATGTGTGTGGGGGTTTGGTGTGTGTGTGTGTTGTATGTGTGTGTGTTTTTGTGTGTTCTGTGTGTGTGTGTGTTTTATTAAGCGTGCATGCACATTGTTTTAAAATGTGTATGTGGTAGGGTGATAGGATCGTTATGTGTGAATTTTTATGACTGGCTCTCTCTCTCCTCTCTCTTTTCCTTTTCCCCTCTCCCTCTCTCTCTTCTTCTTTTCCTCTTTCTTTTCTTTCTCTCTCTCTTTTTTCTTTCTCTTTCTCTCTCTTCTCTCTCTCTCTCTCTCTCTCTCTCCTCTCGCTAGCTCTATATTCTGTCTTTTTCTTTCTTCTCTCTCTCTCTTCCTTCTCTCTCTCCCTCTCTTCTCGTCTCGCTCTCTTTCTCTCTGCTCTCTCTCTCTCCTCTCTGCTCTTCTCCTCTTCTCGTCCTCTCTCTCTCTCTCTCTTTTTGCTCTCTCTCTCTTCTCTCTCTTCTCTGCTCTCTCTTCCCCTCTCTTCCCTTCCTTCTCTCTCTGCTTTTCCTCTCTCTCTCTCTCTCTCTGTTTTCTTTTCCTGTTCTTTCCCTGCTTGATCGCTTCTGTGTGGTCCAAAAACCTGTGCACGGAATGTGGGGTTTTTTCTAATCAATTAAAGTGTCAGCTAAAATAAAAAACGTCGGATCATATTCGAAGTTTTAATGGAGGGGACAAAGAGTGTGCGATATTGCGGTACAAGTTCGACAACCTATTTACCAGTCTACCCCTTGTCCACCACATGGGGAAAGGAATGATAAAATCTGGAAAAATCTAATTTAAAAATGTTCCCTATTAAAATATAAGAAAAATCGTCGAGTTTCATTATCTTTCTCAAGATGGCGTCTCTTTCGCTTGGGAAAAACAAATTTTTTATCACTAATGTACGGTGGCCATGTATGGAGAAAAAATCCAGATTGATCATGGCAAAAGCCTTAAACCTGCACAAAAACCCCCGGGTTGGCCGGGCCACGGGCGTCCCTGGCCTTTTATTTCATCTTGTGTATTGTATCAGAGTTTTTTGAAACACCATGGTGACATTGGAACAATCTTGGTTCGTAATGAATGTGTTGGTAAAAAGGGGTAAATTTTCAGAGAAAAGAATGGATAAAAAAATTTAAAATTTAAAGGTTAAGGCGGCGCAAATTTTCAGCCATCTGGCTTTTTGTCAAAATGAAACAAAAGACAAAAATAAAGTGCAAAAAATATAAGGGGGAGATAAAACGTTATGCATA
This sequence comes from Monoplex corrugatus, assembly GCA_030674185.1. Lineage (NCBI taxonomy): Eukaryota > Metazoa > Mollusca > Gastropoda > Littorinimorpha > Ranellidae > Monoplex > Monoplex corrugatus. The sequence goes on from JAPXFY010005962.1 coordinate 3,716, forward strand.
CGTTCAGTGAGCTAAAATACAGACACAAAAAAAGAAAAAATTGCCCGTAAAATAACATCTACAAAATCTCGTAATCGTCATGCCCTAATGATAAACAAACTCACATGAGCGCGTAATACACATGACTAATGAAAAAATAACATCACACGAAGACACGTAATACGCCCATACAAAAAGTTTAATATTCAAACAGGTTATACAAATAGAAGGCTCTCATTAAATTGATTGATTGATTGATTGTGACGATTGATTGATTGTTTGATTGATTGATTATTTGGTTCATTTTTACGTGACATTACTCAGGTGATATGGCGACGGAGATAACCATCCGGGGGAAGTAGGGGAAGGGGACTATCTAATCCTTACTGACACCCCCAGAACAACATGATTTTTTAAGTGGGACTAAAGGGGGGCCAGTTTTAAAAAAGCGCCCCCGGGATTCGAACCCAAAAACCTTGCCCGTAAATCCGCCCCTAACCAACTGAGTACGGGGCCTGTCGCTCTCATTCCCCTTTGACTCCCGCACCCTGCCCCCCCCGCGTCCGGCATTGTAAAACCGTGTAGCAAGTAAAATTCCCCTTTGATTCCCTCTCTTCGCAGGAGTTTGTGGCATGGTGGGGAATCAAAGGGTTAAGTTTTTGCAGTTGGGGAAAAGTGCGGGGGTCAGAGGGTTAAAGTAACCCGAAACTTTATGAGAGTGACTCCGCCCTGCCCGTCTTGTCTTTTACTGAATTTTTTATCACTGGAAATTTTTTGGGAGGAAATTTCCTTTTTTTTGTTATTCTCTAGCCTTTTGTTTCTGTCATCTTCCTTCTTCCTCATGTTAGCCCTTTGGGTTCGCCCTCGGTACAAAGCCTGTTATTTTTTGTCTGTCAGGATTGTACCAAGCCTTTTATTTTCTGTCTGTCAGATGTTAATTGGGTATTATACATCAATGATATTTTTAGCCGAAGGAAATGTAAACTGCTTAGCAAAAGTTGAGAATGTTATATTTTTTTTAGTTAGTTTTGTTTATGCATTTGTATGCCTTTTCTGGTTTTGATCTCCCTGGGTGATAATTTATAATTTGGGCGTGTGGCCAGCGTTAAGGGGGCAAACCTCGGATTATTGGGGGGAATGCATGATTGTGTATTTCATTTTTCCAGGTTTTATTTTTTTTCAGAGTCATCTGTGTTTGTTGTATTTTGTTTTTGAGACGGTTTTTTGCTTTTTAAAATGGCTCTGACTGCTTTTACCTTTTTTAATCCCCCCCCATATCCACCCCCGCAAAAAAAGTAACCCCTTTTCTTTCCCCCTTTGGGGGTGCCCCGGGGGTCTTTTTAGTAGAAAATTTCCTCTTATTGTACTCTCTTTGTTTCTGCCCCTTTTTTTTGTTTTCTGTATTTCTTCCTATCATTTTCGCCTTTGGTCCTTACCCGTATGTGTTCGATAAAATTTAATACTTTTTTTTGGATTGATAATTGGGTACTGTTTTAAGTGCATTTTTTTTATAGGGGGGAGGATATCGGAAGCAATTTTAGGGAATTTATGTTGTTTTTATGTATGTTTTTGGTGTCTTGGGAGCTGATATTTTTATTCAGGTGTGTTTTTTTAAATCCCCTGTGCGATAATTGGACGGAATGTCAACGCCAGGGGTATGTCCTTAATTATGTGGCGAATGCATTGATTGTGTGTACTTACTTTTCTTTTCTTTTTTTTTCCTGTTGTAGTTTTGTGTTTTTTGAACGGTTATGCCCCAATGGGTCTAGCATAAACCTTTGACTCCCCCACCCTTTTCCAGCAGTTCCGGGATGGTGAAGGGAAACAAAGGTTAAGTTTTTGCTTCACTACATGGTTGACAATGCGGGCGCTGGGGAAAGGAGAAGGGGTAAAGGGTTTAAAAACTAAGAATAACAGTATTCACTTTTCTTTTTTACATGTTGATGTTGTTATGATACCCTTTTTTTAAAACGGGATGATGATGATTTTTTGCCCTGGTCATTGTCGATCTCATCCATCGTGACGTCCCCAAACCTACAGGGGTTTATTTCCGCGGCAGGGACTTGTCTTGAATACTTAACTGAAAAAATTTAACGTGTCTTCTTCTTCTTCTTTTTTCTTCTTTTTATTTTTATTATTATTATTTTATTATATTATTATTATTTTTTCTTTTATCTTATTATCATTATTGTTATTTTATTATTATTATTATTGTTATTGTTTTGTTATTATTCCTTTTTTTCTTTCTTTTCGCTCTTTCTTCTTCTTTTCCCTTTTCCTTCTTCTTCTTTTCTTCTTCTTCTTTTTCTTCTTCTTTTTCCTCTTTTTCTTCTTCTTTTCTTTTTTTTCCCCCCCTTTCTTCTTCTTTTTCTTCTTTTTCCTTTTCTTTTTTTTTCTTCTTCTTTTCTTTTCTTCTTCTTCCCCTTTTTTTTTCTTCTTCTTCTTCTTCTTCTTCTTCTTCTTTTCTTTTTCTTCTTTCTTCTTCTTCTTCTTTTTTCTCCTCTTCTCCTTCTTCTTCTACTTCTTCTTCCTCCCCTCCCCCTTCCCCCTTTTAAATTTTTTCGTCTTCCTCTTTTTTTCTTCTTCTTTTTTTCCCTTTTTCTTCTTCTTTTTTTTTTTTTTTTTTTTTTTTCTTTTTTTTCTTCTTCTTTTTTTCTTCTTCTTTTTCTTCTTTTTTTTATCATTTTTTGTGTATCCGGAAACCCGGCTTTGCGCAACAGACATGCACGCATGATCGCATACTGCTCACAGCTGTCTTTTCAACGTAAGACAAGATCAGGGAAAAGCCTGTGTTGTTGTTTTGTTGTTATTTTTCTTCTTCCATTGTTTCTCTTGCCTTGTTGTTGTGGTTACATTGTTGATGCGGAGAGGACAAGCTGACCCCCGCTGTTTTTGACTTCTTTCCGCCTTGTTTATTTTCGCACGTCCTTTTGTTGAAATGTGAACACTTTTACGAACAGGCGCCGATCTAGACGCTGACGCCCCAGATAGAGTAAAGGAGTGAAAGTTAATCCCCCCCGGCTTACAAGGGTCGGGTCCCCCCCGCGACCCCAGTGGCGCCAGTCCCCCACCCGGCCACTGATAGCCATCTAGGGGAGGGGGAGGGGGGGCAGGGAGGGGGTTTGATTCCTCCCTAGGGGGTTATGATGGCGATCTGATCAGACATATTGGATGGTTGAGGTTACGACTTACAACTATGGAGATTTCCGGCCACGGAATTTTTGGTCTGAGGCATAGAGGGTAGGCACTATTCTCTTTGGTTCTGAGGCATAGAGGGTAGGCACTATTCTCTTTGTTCTGAGGCATAGAGGGGAGGTACTGTTCTCTTTGGTCTGAGGCATAGAGGTTGGGTTTCTGTTTCTTTGTTCTGAGGCATAGAGGGTAGGTACTGTTCTCTTTGGTCTGAGGCATAGAGGTTGGGTATTGTTCTCTTTGTTCTGAGGCATAGAGGGTGGGTACTTTTCTCTTTGGTCTGAGGCATAGAGGTTGGGTACTTTTCTCTTTGGTCTGAGGGATAGAGGGGTGGGTACTTTTCTCTTTGGTCTGAGGCTAGAGGGTGGGTACTTTTCTCTTTGGTCTGAGGCATAGAGGGTAGGCCCCTGTTCTCTTTGGTCTGAGGCATAGAGGGTAGGCTCTATTCTCTGTGGTCTGAGGCATTTGAGGGTAGGTACTGTTCTCTTTTGGGCAGGCATAGAGGGTAGGCACTATTTTCTTTGGTCTGAGGCATAGAGGGTAGGCCCCTATTCTCTGGTCGAGGCATAGAGGGTTAGGTACTATTCTCTTTGGTCTGAGGCCTAGAGGGTAGG
>JAPXFY010005962.1:12500-13794 GCA_030674185.1 Monoplex corrugatus
TAACTTGCAGAACGTGGGTTTTAAAAGCCCTTCGCTCCATCCCTTATCCATCAGCTTTCTGTCTTTCACTCCCTCAAACCCAAACCACCTCTGTTTGCCCCTCTCACTTTCCTCACTCTGTCCACCAGCTTTCTTTCCGCTATATTGTAACCCACCAACCCACTACAGGCAAAGAAAACACAGACAGGCAGACAAATAATGAAGTTAAACTAATAAATAGTCCAATAAATAGATCAGGTAGAATAGAAACACATGCTTATTACAAAGCAATATAGATCTTTTGTTTGTTTGTTTGTTTGTTTATTTGTTATGTATTGATAAAAAAGACCAATAAATAGATCAGGGTAAATAGAAACACATGCTTTCTCTACAAAGCAGATATAGATATTTTGGTTTGTTTATTTGCTTATGTATTTACTTGTTTTTCATTTATTCATTTATTTCTTGTTCATTTATTCATTCATTTATTTATATGTTTATATATTCATTTATTTACTTGTTCATTTATTCATTTCTTCATTCATTTTATTTATATGTTTATTTATTTATGTGTTAATTTACTTTTATGTTTCTTTAATTATGTTTATTTTTTTTAAAATATTTTATGTATAAAATAAACTTGAAAAAAAGGATTGTTGGCTAGAGGTAACCAGCAACAAACCAACCAAACACCATGACGTAATGATACCGTATGTCGTCATGGAGGGTGAAGCTTTGGGGGTACCTTACGTGCTAGAGAAGACGGTCCATTAACTCATTTTCCCTTCAGTCCACTCAGTGCTATCGTCCTGACGACTTACAGCTGGCTTTGTCAGTGTAATGTTATCAACAGGTCCTGTAAGGGGAAATAACTGCTGCTTGGTTCATAGGTTGTCCCCCTGGTTCTGTACTGCTGTGTAGTACAGTAGTATTTTGTGATTCACAAATCTGAAAGTTGTTTGGTCATAGTTGAACAGGTTGCGCTGCCCTTTCTGCTGCTGTTGTTGTTTTTTGTTCTTTATCTTGTTTTTGTTTTGTTGTTCTAGTTATTGTTCCCAATACAGTTCAGAAACGTGGGCGTTGCTTTGTTCATTAAGAAGGGGCTGAGTGAAGATGAATGACAAGATAAGATAACAAGATAAGATTTTATTTTAGCCCAGTGCACAGACACAAGGAAAATGTTTTGGCTATGCATACAATCACACTCACACCTCCCCAACAGTAACAATATTCAACCCTCATAAAAGACATGTTCGTCGGTCATCCACGGGAAACGAAGAAACACACGCAACCAACAAACAACACAACACACACA
>JAPXFY010000596.1:5000-17500 GCA_030674185.1 Monoplex corrugatus
GTGTGTGTGTGTGTGTGTGTGTGTGTGTGTGTGTGTGTGTGTGTGTGTGTATGTGTGTGTTGTGCGTGCGTGTGAGTATGTGTGTACATGTATATATACGTATATTCATACATACATGCATGCATATATACCTGTGCGCACACACACACACACACACACACACACACACACACACACACACACACACACACACACACACACACATACACACGCCCACACACGTGCACACACAAATACACACACACACACTCAGGCACACTTAAACACAAACACTCAGACACACTCACACACACGCACACAGACAGAACACTCAACACACATACACACTCAAATAAACACTCACAAACACACACACACACACACACTACAACACACACCACACACACACACACACACACACACAACACACACACACACACACACATACACAATTTCCTGTGCACACATGTTTAGCATATTAAACATAACATGACACAGAAGCAACGAAACTAATCTACCCTCACCCCCATTCCCTACAGCCAATTCCAATCCATCCCTATACCTGCACACACATAAATACAACCATGACGTTGTATCTGTTCACAGATCTATCTATCAGTCATTATTCATTTATACCTTTGTCCATCATTACATCATCTATTAATTTAATTATTGCGTCGTATGCACATAGATATGTAGTTACTTGAATACATGGAGAAGAAAAGGGTTCAGAAACTAGAGCGCTCAGATATAGGTAGATAGATGTATTTATGTAAGTATGTATGTATATTATATATATATATATATAATATATATATGTATATATATATTTATATACATTGTGAGTGTGGTGTGTGTGTGTGTGTGTGGTGTGTGTGTGTGTGTGTGTGTTGTGTGTTGTTTGTTGTGTGTGTTTGTGTTGTTGTAACTTTATTTCTTTGTTTTGTTTCTGTAACTTTTTGCCAATATTTCTTCGATGTTCTAACGTGCAAATGCATGTATGCGCGTGTGTGTGCAAACGCCCATTTATGCCTGCGTGTGTATGTGCGTGTACCTGCATGCGTGCGTGTGTATGTGTGCGTGTGTGTTTGTATTTATTGTATATCTGTATATGTATATATCTGTATATATGTATACATCTGTTCATATATATAAGTATGTATATATGTGTGTGTGTATGTGTGTGCGTGTATGTGCATGTGCGTGTGTGTATATGTCTGGATCTGTGTGTGTGTGTGTGTGTGTGTGTGCGCGTGTGTGTGTATGTGTGTGTGTGTGTGTGTCTGAGTGAGTGTGTTGTGTAAGTATGTCTGTGTGTGTTGTGTGCGTATGTCTGTATGGTGTGTGTGTGTGTGTGTGGTGCGTGCGTGCGTGCGTGCGTGCGTGTGTGTGTGTGTGTGTGTGTGTGTGTGTGTGTACAGCTTATTCCATATATCCTGGAGTAGTTCGTTGTGTTGACCTGGTCATCATGTTCCACTCCACCAGTGCACAGACAGACAGTGACAACCAGTTTTTCGCAGAACAACTGACACTGATGATGAAAACCGTGAACAGCTATGGAGTCCATGTACGACTGGGCTTCATGCTGTTTGCTTCACAGGCCCATGTGCAGTTTTCCTTGAAAGATTTGAGCGACTCACTGAGAATGATATAAAAAACGTGACTTTGTTGTCATCAGGGGGTACCAATATAGCTGGAGCTCTCCATGTAAGAAATACGTGACTATCTGTTTGTTAGATTTCTGTCTCTTTGTCTCTGTTTCTTTGTCTGCATGTCTGTTCTGTCTGTCTCTCTGTCCTAGATTACTTGTATGTGTGATAGTTTTAGTTTCAGTTTCTCAAGGCGACGTCTCCGCACTCAAAACGAATTCCATATGCACTAACGTCATAGATGCCATGTGCATGGTGATCATGGCACAAGTTTTTAACTCAATGACGCCGTGCTGCTTCAGAGGAAGTGGCCGTCTGTGACGTCATAAACGACGTGCCGCTTCCAGGTAATCGGCGGACGTTATTAAGTTTTCACTATGTGAACCGGCCTTGCTATTCAAGGGAAATCAACCAGTCATCAAGTTGAAACTTTCCACTACACAGTTCCTTCCCTTAGACTGACAACACTTTTCTTCGTCTGAATCGGGCTTGTTTTTGCCATACCGTAAGCGTCTGTGACTGACAATCTTTTTTATTTTGTGGCATAAGTGACTGTGAAAAGGATCAAACTGGCTGAAATGTTGCTGTTCAAAGCTTCTCCTGCCATCATTTGACCCAAAAAGACACTTAAGGTATGAAATATTGACAATGAACTGATTTTATAATGTTGCATGTGTGTAAACATGACCAGAACTTTTTTATTTTTTTGCATTTACATGGCATTTTGACCTGATATTTTGGAAATTTTACCTGCATTACTCATACAAGTTGGTTTCATTTTTAAAAAGTAGACATAATGAACTTTCTAAAATGTATAACTTTATGTCTTTATTGCAAACAGAAGGGGCTCAGAATTTTTGTAAAACTGCTAAAAATAGTGCGTCACAGGAAATTTCCGGGGTCCATTTAGCCACGTCTTCACCTGCACATAAACCTATGAGCTGGCTGGGTCCTGAGGCCCCACCTAGCTTATGTTTGACCTAGTCTGTATTTTTTATACTAGTATCATATCAGCCTATCATTGGAACAATCTTGGATAGATGTAAATGACATGCGTATCTGTGTATCCTATTTCAAAGAAAAGAACAGACATATAAAGAAAGTACGTAAATAATGAAAGGTGTGAATCACAACACATCTATCTACTCAGTATTCACTCATCTCACATGACAGAACACCCCAGTCAATGCACAAAGCCTGAGCTGCTTATCAACAAGGTGAAGACAATATTTCCTTAACCATAGCTCCTCCAGTCTGTTGTTCATTTCCGAGGAAAGAAAAGAGGAAATACATAGGTAAGTAGTAAATAAAGTAAAGTAAGTAAAGTAAGTAAGTAAGTAAAGTATTTGTGACACAACTCGTGTACATCTGATTCAATTTTCCCGTGGCCTTCACGAGGGCTGTTCTTTCTGGGAGAGGACAGCTGTTCTGTAAAAGGCAAAGAATCGTTTAATGGCAGGGAGAACAGATAATGGAGATACAGATGAAAATGGAGATGTATGAACAGAACAAAATCTGCTTAAAAGGCTTTAGTTTTTTACATGTGTGTGCCATTTTGATTGTTATATGTTACAGTCGGTGAGAATGATGTTCTCTGCACATAATGGAGATCGTAGTGATGCGTCTGATGTCATTCTCCTGGTCACTGACGCCGTGTCTGATATGAACACTACTGATGTCATCAAGAAGGCTGTAGAGGCCAAGGGACAGGGTTGGTTTCAAACTGTTTTGCTCAGACAGTCACCCAGCATAGGAACACCAGGCTTGAGTGCAAATTTTAAAAATCTAACTCTTTAAAATATCAAAGTTTATAAATTATCTGCGAGAAAAAAGCTGAAGTATTTTGGCTAATATACTTTTTGTATACAATTTTGTTAGGGGACGCAATACACTCATAACATTTTTGGAAAAAAATACAGAAAATGATTTTGAGGGTGCTTTGATATAGTCATAGGAATTTTTTTTAAAACTAATGAAATACAGAAATTGCTTTTGAAGGTGCTTTGACACACTCATAACATTTTTGAAAAAAGAAAATACAGAAAATGCTTTTGAGGTACTTTGATACAGTCATAGCAATTTTTGAAAAAGATGAAATACAGAAATTGCTTTTGAGGGTACTTTGATACACTCATAGCAATTTTTGAAAAAAAACAACAGAAATTGCCTTTGAGGGTGCTTTTGAGTTATAAGTTATCCTAACGCTTCAGGAAATTGAATACATGATGTTAAAGATTCGAAACATGGAAATATGTCAGCTGACTCAATTCTGACCATATCAGTTATTTTAAGTCCAAGCTATGACTAGCTGGTTACATGTACCCTGCTTATCCCATGCTGTGTTACTGAGACAGAGAAATAGAGGGACAGACAGACAAACAGACAGAAACAGAGAGACAGAGACAGAGAGACACACACAGAGACAGACAGACAGACATGGAGAGAGACAGAGACAGAGAGAGAGACAGACAGACAGACAGACAGACAGACAGGCAGACAGATGGGGAGAGAGAGGGAGAGAGAGAGAGAGACAGACAGACAGAGATACAGACAGGCAGACAAAGAGACAGACAGACAGACAGAAAGATAGACGAACAAAGAGAGAGAAAGAGAGAAAGAGACAGACAGACAGAGAAAGAGAGAAAGAGAGAGAGAGAGAGAGGCAGACAGACTGACAGAGAGAGAGACATACAGACAGAAGGGAGACCAACAGACAGACAAAGAGAGAGAGAGAAAGTGTGGGGGGGGGGGGGTCAAAGGCCTAAAATCTGAATGTACTGTTTTGTCACACATACCCCATATTTAATTCTTTAATTCTGTCTTAAACGTACTGTTTGCTGGGTTTCTTTCTTTCTTTCTTTTTTCTTTTTTTTTTTTACATTTGTTGTCTGGAAGACCAGTCCTATCATCATCATGTGCCCTGCCACATGGCGTTGGTCATCATGGCCCTCCATACGAATCTATCCCTTGTCGTTGCAAGAGCATCTCCCCCTCTCTCTGTCCTCAGCTACCCTGCAAGTCCGTCCAGTATTTTCTCCATGAATCTACCTGGTGTTCTCTTTTCCTACAGCTTTCCTGTTGTGACCAATCCCAGGAGTTCAGCAGACTCTACATGGAAATGACGATTGGCACTGGGTTGTGCTGTCGATGGTTCCTCTTTGCTGTTGAACAGCAGCTGTTCTGTGGTATTCACATGTGGGTGTGCCATGTGCACACTGTGTCGCTAACTTACTCTGTGTTGAGCAATGTCTTGTCAGTTCGTTACGTCCATGCCACAGCTGATGAGGTTGGCCTTCAGAATATCCTTGTAGTGCTTTAGTGGTCTCCCCTGATCTCAGTATTCTTACTTCATCTTTCCATACAGAAGCATCTTTGTTATTATCATTATTACCAATCATCATTATCTTTTCTAACACCGAATGGAGCAGCAGGGAAGTTTCAGTCTTTTCTCCTAATTTTTGTATCTGGTGTTTGTTTGTGATCTTACACTTGACAAAGGCCAACTGGCCGAAAATTTGCGCCTGTCTTGTCTTGTTGTATTAAATACGCGTTCTTATTCTTTTTTCGTGTGTTTTTCTGGTTCCTTTTTGCATGAGCGCGGGCAGTCACACTTGTTTTTGATATCATTATCTTTGTTATTGTCACTATTGTGTATGTTGCGGTTGTTGCTTTGGTGGTGTTATTATTGCAGTTATCATTGGTTTACTATTGTTATAGTTATATGAATGATATTATCTTTACTGGTTGGTTCTTCATAGATACATCACGTGAGAGCAGGTGAAGGTCACTGTCCATATATTAGTGGTCAAGGCACATTGGGCTGTGTGATACTGGCAGAGTCTGTTTGTATGTAATGACACAACTATACATTCTACTGTTGTATAGAACCGATGCTGTTGTACGGTGTTGAGGCGTGGACAGTCAACATGCAAAATCAGAACAAGACTGAGGCAACTGAAATGTGGTTACTAAGAAGAATGATGAGAGTTCCATAGGCAGCAAAGAAAACAAACGAGACAGTCTTGATGGAGGCAGACACAAGAGAATCATTAACAAAGAATAATAGGAAAAGACAAGCAACATTTATAGGACAATCTATGAGGAAAGGGGAATTAGAGCACCTGGTCACAACAGAAGAGCTGTAGGGAAAGAGAACACCGGGTAGACCGATTCAGAAAATATTGGACTGACTTGCAGGTTGGCCGAGGACAGAGAGGGTGGGAGATGTTATTGTTTTTGTTATTGTTGTTTAAAGCCCAGCCGACTGTGTAGAGCCATATCAGGGCTAAGTAGGAGATGTACTTGTAGACCTACTTGAAACAAAAATGAAGCTGAACATTCACTTGACATCAGTAGACACACTGGTATGGTGCATGTGCAGGTATTCACATTCTAGCCATGGGTGTTGGAGTCACTGACGTAAGGGAACTCCGGAGCATTGTCAGCTGGCCTCAGCGGGAAACCTTGTTCCTCATCAGAGACTTGCGTGGTGCTGGAGAACCTCTGTACAAGATCGCTTTTGCCTTGTTACCCTGTGAGTAAAGTCTGATATCTTGAGTTCAATCCCAGCCCGTGACATTAATAAAAACTGGCCTGTTCGCCGCCCATCCTAATGTTTCCATTATTCTGATGGGGCCAGCTTTAGTGTTTGATAGGTCCACTGGCCTGTTGGTTGCCTATCCTAATGTTTCCATCGTTCTGGTGGAGCCAGCTTAAATGTTTGATAGGTTCCTTCTCCACCTTTAAACATTCCAAGACCTTGCCAGCGCACAGGATTTTTGTGCATGCTCAGGGAATCTGTCAGATAACTGCTGGCGGATTTGGATGGAGGGCATATGGAGCTGTCCGTGCGTGGCGAATCCCTCCAGAACTCATGTAAGTAAACGATCCCAACACTTCAGCTCTAGTAGAGGGGGGTGGGGGAGCGCGCAAGGTTTTGTTTGTTTGTTTGTTTCGTTTTGTTTCGTTTTGTTTTGTTTGTTTTGTTTTTTGTCTCGTTTTGTTTTGTTTTGTTTCGTTTTGTTTCGTTTCGTTTCGTTTTGTTTTGTTTGTTTTGTTTGTTTGTTTTGTTTTGTTTTGTTTCGTTTCGTTTCGTTTCGTTTCGTTTTGTTTTTTTTTGTTTTGTTTTGTTTTGTAAAGGTGCCAGTCAGTTTCAGGTTCAGTTTCTCAGGATGCTGTGTCCACGCTTGAAATACATTTCAGGTGCACTGATGCTGTAACACAGTCCTCATGGCAACCATCTTTCAAGGAAAAACAGAGGCAAAAAGGAAGAAAGTGAGACCTCCAATCTCATACATCGAGAACATAACCAACATCAGTGGCTTAATCATTCATGAAATTGTCCACAAAAGTCAACACAGAGTGGCCTGGAAGGAGATGGTGGGTGTCTGGATGTGCAACGGCCAACACAGAACCCGGTGACGCTGACAGGTGAGACAGGTGAGACTGAAGCTATAGATGCCATGTGATGGATAAAATCCAAACTGATCATGGCAAAAGCTCTGGGCAAGATCTGAGCGTAAACTCTACACACTGGCAAGGTCCTGGCGTTCTACCGAGTACATGTTTTCTATGATTATCCAGACCGTCAGCAAGCTTCTGCGACCAAACTCAAACTCAAAAATACTAAAATAGCAATATGGAACATAAGAACTTTCTTCCAAAAAGGCAAATTAGACAATGTCAAAATGGAGATGGAAGGGCTTAACATTAGTATTTTAGGACTAGGGGAAGTCATATGGAAGGGAGCAGGCATGATAACATCCAGAGAGTATACATGTACAGTGATATACTCTGGTGGAAACTCACATGAAAGAGGAGCAGGCATTGTAATGGACAGGGACAATTCAAAAGCAGTTAAGGGATATTGGGCTGTGTCTGACAGAGTCTTGCTGGTCAAATTGAGAGGCAGACCATTTGATATCAACATCATTCAGATGTATGCACCAACATCCACAAGTATTCAAGAAGACATCGACAACTTCTACGAAGTATTAGAGATGGCCAAGGCCCAATGTAAATCACAAGAAGTCACCATAATAATGGGTGATTTTAAAGCTAAAGTGGGAAAGGATAGGGTAGAGGACATAGTTGGACCTCATGGCCTTGGTACACAAAATGAAAGGGGAGGGAAACTTGTAGAATGGGCACAGATGAACGAGTTCCTAGTAGGAAACACCTGGTTTGAACAACCTATTAAAAGAAAATGGACTTGGATGAGTCCAGGAAATAATACCAAAAATCAGATTGACTACATCCTCATTAATAAAGATTTAGAAATTCTTTACTGTCAGCAAAAACACTACCAGGCGCAGACGGCAACAGTGACCACAATCCTGTGTGGGAAGATATAGGTTGAAATTACGGAAAAGGAAACAGATCAAAAGCAACATCAAACTAGATCTTGGACTCTTAAAGACAGATGAAGTGATACGTCAAGAATTTAATGTACATGTTCAAAACAAATTCAGTGCTCTGGAAGACATTGGTGACAGTGAAGAACAATGGACTAAGTCCAGAAATTCGATAAATGAAGCTTGTGAAGAAATCCTTGTAGTAGATAGAAAAGCAAAAAAGAACTGGATGACAAAAGAAATCTTGGGCTTGATGGAAGAACGGAGGAAGGCAAAGAGAACGAGGAAATATACAGTAAGATAAACAAAGAAATCAGCAATAGGTGCAATGAAGCTAAGGAAGCTTGGCTGAAAACAAAATGCAAAGAAATAGAAGACCAAAACAAAACGGATCCTCAGGGTATGTACAGACGAATTGAAGAAATTGTCCACAGGAAAAATACATGCACATCAACTGGTTGCTTAAAATCGAAAGATGGTACACCCCTCAAGGAAAAAGAGAAAATATTAGACAGATGGGGAGAGTACATTAAAGACCTTTTTGAAGATGACAGAAACGTAGAACACATTATAAGAAAGAACTTTGAAGGACCACCCATAATGAAAAATGAAGTTAGAGCAGCATTGAAAAAGATGAAACCAGGAAAAGCCCCAGGACCAGACAACATTACCACAGAGATAATTGAAGCCCTGGAAGTATTCGGTATAAAAAAATAACAGTCCTCCTAAATGAAATTTATGACACTGGAAAAATCCCCAAAGATATGTCAAAATCAATTTTCATTGCACTTCCAAAGAAGACAGGGGCTCATCATCATCATCAGTTGCCCTGCTGCATGGCGTTGGCGATCATGGACTTCCATCTGTCTCTATCTCTCGTTGCCCCTAGCATCTCTCCCACCCACTCCCGTCCCCAGCCACTCTGCAAGTCCGTCCAGCATTTTCTCCCTGGGTCTACCCGGCGCTCTCTTTCCCTCCAGCTTTCCCGTTGTGACCAGGTGCTCCAAATCACCCTTCCTCATAAAATGGCCTATAAATGTTCCCTGTCTTTTCCTAATCTTCCTTATGAGTGATCTACTTGTGTCTGCCTCCATCAAGACTGTCTCTTTGCGTTCCATGGAACTCTCAACATTCTTCTTAGAAACCACATCTCGGCTGCCTCAATCTTGTTCTGGCTTTGCTTGTTGACTGTCCACGCCTCACTTCCGTACAACAGTATTGGTTCTATATAACATTCAAGAACTCTCTTTCTGATGTTAATTGATAGGCATTTGTTGGTAAGAATGGCTGTCATCTTCCCGAATGCTGTTTTGGCTTGGCCGGTTCTGCCGGCTATTTCTGATGTACATCTGCCGTCTGATGAAATGATCGTTCCCAGGTATTTGAATTTATCAACCTGTGTCAAGGTTGTGCCATTTGCTGTTATTTTGCATGAGGGGATTTCATGTTTTTTAGTGATCATCATGACTTCAGTCTTCCTGCTGTTTAGTTAAAACCCCTTACCTTTGCTTTCTATTTCTAAGTATATTCACAAGGTTTTGTAGGTCCCTTTCATTTTCTGCAATTAGCACAGTGTCATCTACGTATCGAATGTTGTTTATCATTTTCCCTCCAACCTTTAATCCAGGGTCTTCTAGGTTTCTCATGATATTTTCGCTGTAAAGTGAAAACAGATCTGGTGACAAAACACAACCTTGTCTGACTCCTTTTTTGATGTTTTGGAAAGAGCTTACATTGTTTTCTATTCTCATTGCAGCTGTTTGTTCCCAGTACATATTTCTGATTATTCGTAGATCTTTTCCATCAACATTGAGTCTCTCCAGTTGGTTGATCAATTCATCATGTCTTACGCGATCGAAAGCCGTGGTGTTAGCCAACAAAGCATAAATAAGAATAAAAAAACGATAGAAGCTCTTTCCAAAATATCAAAAGAAGAGTCAGACAGGGTTGTGTTTTGTCACCTGATCTGTTTTCACTTTACAGTGAAAATATCATGAGAAACCTAGATTAAGACCCTGGAGGAATAATGATAAACAACATTCGACACGCAGGTGACACCGTGCTAATTGCAAAAACCTTGTGAATATCTAGAAATAGAAAGCAAAGGTAAGGGGTTAGAACTAAACAGCAGGAAGACTGAAGTCATGGTGAGCAATAAAAAACATGAAATCCCCTCATGCAAAATAACAGCAAATGGCACAACCTTGAGACAGGTGGATAAGTTTAAATACCTGGGAACGGCAGATGCACATCAGAAATAGCCAGCAGAATCGGCCAAGCCAAAACAACGTTCAAGAAGATAAAAAGCATTCTTACCAACAAATGCCTATCAATTAACATCAGGAAGAGAGTTCTTAAATGTTATATAGAACCAATACTGTTGTATGTTTGCGAGGCGTAGACAGTCAACAAGCAAAGCCAGAACAAGATTGAGGCAGCCAAGATATTGTTTCTAAGAAGGATGTTGAGAGTTCCATGGACAGCAAAGAAAACAAACGAGACGGTCTTGATGGAAGCAGACACAAGTAGATCATTCATAAGGAAGATCAGGAAAAGACAGGCAACATTCATAGGCCATTTTATGAGGAAAGGGGAATTGGAACACCTGGTCACAACAGGAAAGCTGGAGGGAAAGAGAGCACCGGGTAGACCCAGGGAGAAGATACTAGACGGACTTGCAGAGTGGCTGAGGATAGGGAGGATGGAAGAGATGCTTGTGGCAACAAGAGATAGACAGATGGAAGTCCATAATCGCCAATGCCATGCGGAAAGGCACCTGATGATGATTATGATGATGATCTCTGTATAAAAACAAGGTAAGACTGTTCCAGATATTCATGACACGAAAACCCATCTACAAGCAATCCAGACTACAAGCGTTTCTCAATTTCTGACATAATTTTATCATTCCCACATCATAGTTCTCTTGGCTCATCCTGTACCCATGACTACAGAAACACACACACACACACACACACCACTCTCTCCTCTCTCTCTCTCTCTCTCTCTCTCTGTCTCTCTCACATATATACACACACAAAACACAGACATACACACACATACATGCACACATAACCATACACACGTACACACACTCACACTCATACATACACACACAGAGACACACAAGACACATATACACACACACACACATACACACACATACTCACACATACACACACACACGCACACACACATAAACACACACACACACACACACACACACACACACCACACACACACACACACACTCACACACACACTCTCTCTCTCTCATTCATACGCGCCCTCGCGCAACATCACAAACTTTTTTTAGTTTGGACTGGTTTTTGGTCGTCGACTCCAAGATCACGTTGATCTTCTGATAAATCAAATACTGCATTTAGTAATGCACAAGTGATCTTTCCCAGAGGATCAGAACGACTTTCGAAGTAGTTATTGTTCCTGCGACAGCCCCGAATATGATGTGTGGGAACTTTAGTTGCCTTCATACTTGTCACTAACTTTTTTTTGTACGACATGAGAGTGTCGAGTGTAAGGTGACAGACATTTCTTGGTCATTAAACAGGTGTTTAGAAGAAAATTAAGGCGTATGGAATGAACCCGCATCCTTCGTGGATTTTATTAACACTTGACAAAGGCCAGTGGGCCGAAAATGTGCGCCTGTCTTGTTTTGTTAATGTTATTCAGTGTTGGCAATTTTTCTACTTAAACCAGATGTGAACGTGACACATTGTGTGTTAACGGCTTTGTTTTGTTTCAGTGGGAAACTTACCTCTACCTCTGGACAAAGCAAGATGGGGTAAGTGAACTCATCATCATCATCATCATCATCATCATCATCTCATCATCATCATCACCATCATGTGCCCTGCTGCATCGCGTTGGCGATCATGGCCCTCCATACGAATCTGTTCCTTGTCGCTGCAAGTACATCTCCCACCCTCTCTGTCCTCAGCCACCCTGCAAGTCCGTCCAATATTTTCTGCCTGGGTCTACCCGGTGCTCTCTTTTCCTCCAGCTTTCCTGTTGTGACCAGGTGCTCTTATTTCCCTTTCCTCATATAATATCCCATAAGTGTTTTTGTGTTTTTCTGATCTTTTTTGTTAATGATCTTCTTGTGTCTCGAAAACAGTGACTTTTTTTGTTTGTTTGTTTGGTTTGTTTGTTTCTTTCTTTTTTGTTGTTATTGTTGACAGAAACGGTTAATGATTTATGATTAAATCAATGATTATTCACTGTTTATATTGATGTGTTTAAATAAAACTTTTATCCAGGAAAAGAATGTACAGGGCGATGTTTAAACAAAAGAACTTTATTTAAACTTGAAAAGGGAGATGTAAGTCAGGCATCGTTTGTCATCCATAACAACATAAAAGCACAGACAAACACATTGTTCTGGAAGTGATGTTGTTTACATACGTGGCTTGAAACCAAGGAGACGTAACGCTCTCTCCACGAACTCGAAGTTGGCACAAAGTGAAAGCTGCTACGATAAAAACAAACCAGTAGCAGATGA
>JAPXFY010000596.1:22500-52775 GCA_030674185.1 Monoplex corrugatus
CCTATCTCTAATCTCTCTTTCTTGTCAAAACTCCTTGAAAAAGTCGTCCTCAACCAGCTGAACTCTCACCTGTCTGCCAACAATCTCCTCAATCCTTTCCAGTCAGCCTACCGCCAGTGCCATAGCACTGAAACTGCCCTACTACACATTCTCAACAATCTCCTCCTTGCAACTGATACTGGCAAAGTCTCTCTCCTCACACTCCTTGATCTGTCTGCAGCCTTTGATACCATTGATCATGGTATTCTCCTTTCTAGACTTCATCATACTTTTGGCATCTCTGACATTGCTCTGTCTTGGTTCACTTCATACCTATCCAACAGAAAACAAACCGTTCTCATCAATGGCACTTACTCTCCACCTGCATACTGACCTGTGGTGTTCCACAAGGATCTGTCCTTGGCCCTGTTCTTTTCACTCTTTACACCTCCCCCTGTCCACCATCATCAACTCCCATTCTATAAAACACCACTTCTATGCTGATGACACCCAACTTCAAGACAGTGACTCACCTGATAATATACAGCGCCTGTTGACTCGCACCACTGAGTGTTACTCGGACATTAAGAACTGGATGACACACAATAGACTTCAGCTTAATGACGACAAAACAGAAGCTATCCTCATTGGCACCCGTCAGAAACTTTCTCAGCTGCCTCCTCTTTCTCTCCCATTATGTAACACATCAGTCCCAATTTCTGATTCAGCTAAAAACCTTGGTGTCTGCATTGACTCTACCCTCTCCATGAACAACTTTGTTTCTCAAACTGCCAGATCCTGCTACTATCATCTCCATCGTATAAGGCTGATCAGGAAGTATCTCTCTGTCGAAACAACTGCAAAACTCGTTCTCTCCTTCATAATGTCTCGCATTGACTATTGCAATTCACTCCTGTCTGGTCTTCCTGCCTCCACCATTCACATCCTACAGCGCATTCAAAACAATGCTGTACGCCTTGTACTCAAAAAGAAAAAAGCTGACCACATATCTCCTCTCCTGGCACAACTTCACTGGCTCCCTGTATCAAAGCGCATACAGTACAAACTAGACACCATGTGCTACAAAAGCCTCAATAACGCAGCCCCCGATTACCTGTCAAGCCTACTTGAGATCTATGTTCCCTCACGTACCCTCCGCTCTGCCTCCGATCCTCTGACTTTTCGCTTTCCACGCACTAAGCTCAATACCTATGGTCCACGAGCCTTCTCTGTTTCTGGTCCACTCTCCTGGAACAAACTTCCTCTCTCAGTCCGTCAGCAACCTACTTTTGTCTCCTTCAAGTCCGCTCTCAAAACTCACCTTTTCTCCTCCGCATAAAATCCTAACCCCCCTCTGCAGCCTGTCTCCGCTCGGAGGGAATCACATGGTTATAATATATAATTGTATATGCTATGCTCTCTATAATTTTCCATTGCTTTTATTCTTGCTTTTATTGCTTTTATTCTTTCTCCCCATTTATAGCCATGCGTGTGTGTGTGTGTGTATGTGTGTGTGTGTGTGCGTGCGTGTGTGTGCGTGCGTGCGTGCGTGCGTGCTTGCGTGTGTGTCTGCTTCAGCGCTTAGATTTGATTTTATCAAGATTTTGCGCTATATAAATATTGTAATTATTATTATTATTTTTGTGTTTGGTTGTTGACGTTTTTCTTCAAGACAGAAACAGATAGATACATTTAACTACAATAAATCTACACTGTTTCAATGACAGACTAATGCAAGGGCAAATACAGAAAACATATGCTAAGTAGGACCTAAGGACCTTGCCAGTGCACAGGGCTTAAACCATGATCAGTTTTGGATCTTATCCATCACATGACAATTGTGGTGTCAGTGTATAAGTAATCTATTCTGATCGTGGAGGCGATATCTTGAGAAGCTGAAAGTGAAACTGAAATTGCTTTTTTATTTCTGACATTTATCAGCTAGTCATGCTGTTTGTATGGTGTCTTAACACACATTTGTTTGTGTTTTATGAACTTTTTTTCAGTGAAAGTGAAACTGAAATTCCTTATTTCTGACATTTATCAGATAGTCATGCTGTCTGTATGGTGTCTTAACACACATCTGTTTGTGTTTTATGAACTTTTTTTCAGTTAAAGTGAAACTGAAATTCCTTATTTCTGACATTTATCAGATAGTCATGCTGTCTCTATGGTGTCTCAACACGCATTTGTTTGTGTTTTATGAACTTTTTTTTCAGCATCAACACTGTCCAACGTCGCTCTAAAAAAGCCAGTAGCCATGAGTAGCTATGACACGATTAACCAGAAAACTGTCCCAGAATATGCAGTGGATGGTATCAGTCAGTATTACGCATATGAGTATGCTCGTACTTCTTCCAATGACCCAAATCCTTACCGTTGGTTGAGGGTGGACCTGTTGGGGTTGTTCGAAATCTACAGCGTCATCATCACCAAAAGAAATCATGTTGTGGTCAGTATGTAACATACATTCGCACTCAGAAACAAGTACTTATACACAACAAACAGTTTTTGAAAGCTCAATGAATGAGAAGCAATATTCATAACTAAAATGGTACTAGAAAAATGTCTATACGCGCATACTTCAAATATCTCAGGATTAATAAAAAAAAATTGAGAAAAAACAGTTTGTACGAAGTAATAACATTTTGATGAATTTGATTGTGGTTTGTGGTTTTGCTACTGATCATTTTGTGGGAGAAAATAAGATTTTCAGCCCTGTTTAAAAAAGGTCTAGCTTATGTTTATCAGACGAGGTAAGAAACACTAAATATCTAAACGAAACGTTCCTGTTCAATAAACAGAAAATCAAGGATGTAATCATCATCATGTGAACCGACTTGATGACATCAGCCCTGCAGGAAAGAGTGGAGGCAAAGAGAAAACAAGGAATACCAGCAAAATCCTTCATGGGCAACATCGCTGACGCATGCAAACTGGGGCTCCATGACATCATACACAGGAGCAGAGAGTGTGTCGCCTGGCAACCCTTCGTGACAAAGAGTGGAGCTCCCACCGTCGTCCACAGCGATGGAGATGAATGATGGATGATGACATTCCCAAGTTCACCATGGCCAGCCAAAACACGAAAAAAGGATGTAATGATTTATATAAAAAAAACAAGCTTCCCAAAATCTAACCCCACCAGAACATTACAAAAAAAACTGCTGCATGTCCAGCACTGAGCTCTAAGAACTATCTACGTAAAGCCAGTGCTGAAACATGCCAGACTATATTGCCACAACATTATGCTCATGAAGTTAATTGACAAGATCACTGGAACACTTAACACCATGTACATCCCACTACCTCTGTCATCATCATCATCATGTGCCCTGCTGTATGGCGTTGGCAATCATGGCCCTCCATATGCATCTATCCTTTGTCGCCGCAAGCACATCTTTCCACCCTCTCTGTCCTCGGCCACCCTGCAAGTCGTCCAATAATTTCTCCCTGGGTCTACATTAAGGTAACCATCAGCATCAGGTTTTGGTACTGAAGTTAACCATCAGCTTCTGAAGGTAACCATCAGCATCAGGTTTTGGTTCTGAAGGTAGCCATCGACATTTGAAGGTAACCATTGGCATCTCAAGGTAACCATCATCATCAGGCTTTGGTTGTGAAGGTAACCATGGCATCTGAATGTAACCATCAACATCTGAAGGTAACCATCAGCTTGTGAAGGTAACCATCAACATCTGAAGGTAACCCTCAGCATTGGGTTTTCGTACTTCCTTAGTGTTATATACTCACAGATGTCAGCCGTACAGGTGTGCTCACTTTATGGACGTTGTAGGAAGTAGTAGGAAACTCTGGGGAGAGCCAGTCAACAGAGGAGAAACCCCCGTCAAGCAAGTGTTTCGGCCCTTAACTCCTGACACTCTAAGGGGGCCAGACCACATCCAGGTCATGACTCCTGGATGCCCCTCTGCTGTCGTTTTTTTTGTTTGTTTGTTTGTTTTCTTTTTTTTTTGTTGTTAGAAATTTGTCCTCGACCTGGAATCGAACCTGCGCATCCTAGATGGTCAGATTTCTCAAGGCAAAGTCACCCTTGTGTCGGATGTCTTAACCACTTGGCTATCGGCCACCAGCAACACATAGGGGAATTTTAAGCCTTATGAAGTACGCTTTTGTTTCTCCTGGTCCAGATCCAGCTAGAGCTTTTTTTCCTCTGCTTCTGCCATTGCCCTTAGAGCTCTGGTCCTCTCTCTCCCTGAAATCGGTAGCTGCTTCATATCATAGGCTGATGTACCTATCAGCCCCCTTGCTCCAACCTTTATGGCAAGGATTTTGGCTCGAAAGCCAGATGTCTTCAACTTGCTGGCTAGACTGTCTTGTATGGTACAGTGAGCTCGATGAGAATCATTTGTTTGGATGAATGGGAGTGGAGAACGATGTACGGTCCGATGCCACTCTTGTTGATGATTTCTGGGTGTTCTTTCTATTGTGGGAGATTTGCTGTGCACTCCCAGTCGTCCGCTTCATCCAGTAGACCGCTTCCATGCTCTGGGTGTCACATCTCTCCTCAGTGAGAAGTTCTGACTGTAGAATGTATTCTATGGGTTAAGACATTCTTAAACAATCAGACAGATTTTACACGCCGTGTTTCATTGTTTGTTTGATGCACCCTTTTGTTTTCTTTTTTCTTCTTTCTTTTAGGATCATCGTACTCAGGGAGGTTACCTTTGTGCTCACCTCTCTTTTTTTCGTCCCATTTTCTACCCCTACCTTAATGGCCACAGAAGCTGGCACAATTTTTACAGTGCAATGATGCTGTGTTGATGAGGATAATAATCATGATGCTCTGGAGTCCCATCTAGGATTGAGGTTGCATGACAGGGCTGTACTCTACGCTTACTATCATAATATATCCTGGCATCAGTCAGGCCCGAGAGATACGGGCACCCGCAGTGCTGGTCAGAAGGTTTGAGCAACACCCTCAATGAGGCATCCATGAAGTGGATGAGACTCGACTGTGTGGTCCCAGTCTTCTCAATGAACCCATAGCACGCCCAACTCTGGGTAGGAGCCGGTTAGAGCCGAAAAATCCCACAATGACTTTTCAAGGGACTGATGGGGACCACAACCTTCCAGTCGGTAGTCCGTTGCGTTAACCACTACACCACGGCCACTGGTAATGCACCCTTTTCTTTGTGGGAATGGAAATTATTATTTTGTTGTTCTTGTGAAAGGGGATTTTGTAAATTCGTTTTTATAGATATTAGTGGATTTATAAATAGAGGCAACTGAAATGTGGTTTCTAATAAGAATGTTGAGAGTTCCATGGACAGCAAAAATAACAAACGAGACAGTACTGAAGGAGGAAGAGACAAGAAGTTCATTAATAAAGAAGATTAGAAAAATACAAGCAACATTTATAGAACATTTTATGAGGAAAGAGAAATTAGAGCACCTGATTACAACAAGAATCTGGAGGGAAAGAGAACACCAGGTAGACCCAGGGAAAAAATATTGGACGGACTTGCAGGATAGCTGAGGACAAAGGGTACTTGCACTTGCAGCGATAAAAGATAGATTCGTATGGAGGGCCATGATCGCCAACGCCAAACGACAGGGCACATGATAATGTTGATGATGGCCATTTTCTTTGTAGGAGGGGAAATTATTATGCGTGTGCGTGCGTGCGGGCGCACACGCGCGCGCGCGGAGCACGACAGAGATGATGAAGACGACAGAAAGTACATTCATAAAGCTTCAGATTACAGTATCAACGTAAATTATTTTCCTCATTTTGACAACAGTTGTGTTCCAGAAACATATACATGGATATTAATAATTTACGTTACCTTTCCTTTGCAGCTCGTCATCTTGAAAATTTTTACATTTTTGTGACTGTGACCTCGGCGCAGCTACCTGAGGCCCCCACGAACTCACGTGACCTGTGCCTGCATATCAAAGACAGCTATGAACCAGGAACCACTATAGGGCTTCCTTGCTTACAACCACTCAGAGGACGGTATGTCACACTTGTGATGTACACCATGGACGTTCCCATCAACTTAGGTGAAATGGAAGTGCTTGGGATTCCTTTGCTTGGTGGGTGGAATGACCTGAGAGGTGTAATGCTACATTTTGTGTGTGTGTGTGTGTGTGTGTGTGTGTGTGTGTGTGTGTGTGTGTGTGTGTGTGTGTGTGTGTGTGTGTGTGTGTGTATGCGTGCATGTGTGTGTGTTTTTTTCTGGTATTGTGTGTGTGTGTGTATTTGTATGTGTAAGTGTGTGTATGTGTGTGTGTTTGTGTGTGCGTGCATGTGTGTGTATGTGTGTGTTTGTGTGTGTGTGCGCGTGTGTGTGCGTGTGTGTGTAGTATCTCAATATTCCATTCATGTAACTGGTCCTATCCAAGTCTTACACCTCTTCAAAGTTAATGGTTTTTATATACGAACGAGCGATATGTGTTGTTGTGTGTATGTGTGTTGTGTGTGTGATGTGTTGTAGTGTAGTGTGTGTAAGTGTGTGTATGTGTGTGTGTGTAAGTGTGTGTAGTGTGTGTGTTATGTGTAGTGTATGTAGTGTGTGTGTATGTGTGTGTGTAGTGTGTAGTGTATGTGTGTGTAAGTGTGTGTGTATGTGTGTGTAAGTGTGTGTGTGTATGTGTGTGTATTGTGTGTATGTCTGTGTATGTGTATGTGTGTGTAAGTGTGTGTGTATGTGTGTGTAAATGTGTGTGTGTATGTGTGTGTTTGTGTGTGTGTGCGTAAGTGTGTGTGTGTGTATGTGTGTGTATGTGTGTGTATGGGTGTGTATGTGTGTGTGTAAATGTGTGTTTGTGTGTGCGTGCATGTGTGTGTATGTGTGTGTATGTGTGTTTGTATGTGTGTGTGTGTGTGTGTGTGTGTGTTGTGTGTTGTGTGTGTGTGTGGTGTGTGTGTGTTGTGTGTATCTCAATATTCCATTCATGTAACTGGTCTTATCCAAGGCTTACTCCTCTTTAAATTTAATGGTTTTTATACGAACGAGCGATAATTCAGATTGCACTTTTTTTTTGCACTAGAAAGAAATGTTTTCAAATCTTCCGCAGGCGTGCATGTTGTCTTCATACGTTGGTGTCGTGATCTAAACTCTAAAGTTAGGGCGTCGCTAAACACAAAGCAATGTGAGTTGAAACAAAGTTTTCCTTCCCTATTCAGAGAGCTGGAACCGTCCCCAGACTATCTACCCACCAGCAGTGGTGCACATGGATGGCTTGGGTCTGTCCACAGCAGAAGAACTCAAGAAAGGACAAGAGGATTGTCCAGAGACACACTTCCAGTGTGTACAAGGTTTCTGTATCCCCACCTACCTCTTGAACAACGGGATTATCGACTGTCCTTTTGGAGAGGATGAAAACATTGCTGATCTCAGTTGCCCTGGTTTCTTTCGATGCTGGATGACCGGTAACTGTCTTCATCCTGTCTACTTCTGTGATGGGGTCAACCACTGCCCTTTTAATGAAGATGAACGTTACTGTGGACAGGAACATTGTCCAGAACAGTGTGTATGTGAAGGTCAAGCATTCCGTTGTTCATCAGGGTTTGACTACCAGGCATATTTCCAGCTACGTTATCTCGATCTGTCTGGATCAACCAACCCCGATTTACAGGGCAGTGAATTCCTGACATACCTTCAGTACCTGAACTTGTCATCCTGTGATATGATGGAAGTGGAGCTCAGCTCTTTAAACCAGCTCCGTATTCTGGATGTCAGTCATAATTCTATCCACAGTTTTGACTTTCTGAAACTGAGCCATCTCTCTGAGTTGTTACATCTCAATCTGTCCTTTAACCCCTTGTCCAAACTGATGGATCCTGATTTTTCCAACTTTGTGCACAGAACTGCTTTTGTGACTTTAGAGAGTCTGGTGATGATGGACATGGGACTAGACACGATCATGACTAATGGACTAACAGGGTCAACACAAATATCTGTTTTAGATATTCGTCACAACCCAGTGGACACAGTGCAGACTAAAGTGTTTGGCTCCTCTGTACGGGTGTTGTACACTGACAATCTCAAGTTATGCTGCCATCATTTCCATATGACACAGCTGGCTGAATGCCATGCCCCTATGGATGAACTGTCGTCATGTAGTGACCTTCTCAAATCTGACTTCCTGCGTGTGTTGCTCTGGATCTTGTCTACCATGGCTCTGGTAGGCAATGTAGGGGTGTGGGTCTACAGGACCTTCATAGAACAGCAGGGCACCTCTCTAGCATACAAGGTCATGGTCATCAACCTCAGTGTTTCTGATTTCCTTATGGGAGTTTACATGGCCATTATTGGAGTGGCAGACATGACTTTCCGGGGTATCTATGTCTTGCAGGAAGAACAATGGAGACACACTGAGGTGTGTAAAATTGCAGGCTTTTTGGCCATAGTGTCCAGTGAAATGTCAGCTTTCATCATCTGTCTCATCACCATAGACCGCTTTCTCCTGTTACGATTTCCTTTCAATGTACATCTCCGTTTTTCAAAATTGTCAGCATCTGTGGCCTGTTGCATTACTTGGGGGGCTGCTGTTGTGCTGGCCACCTTGCCTCTCTTTGTGTCTCACTGGCAGTTGTACAGTCAGAACAGCATCTGTGTACCTCTGCCTATCACACGACGTCAGTTTCCAGGTCAGCAGTATGCCTTTGGTGTCTTTATCATTCTCAACTTTATCATTTCCACTGTCATTGGAGTTGGCCAGGTGATGATCTATCATACCATTCGCCAGTCATCTAAAGGTCTGCAAAAAGACAGCCGCAATCAAGACATCACTATTGCACGACGTCTGTTTCTGATTGTAATCACTGATTTTTGTTGCTGGTTTCCTATTGGCCTGATGGGACTACTGGCTGCCCAAGGCACACACATCTCCAACCTTGTCAACGTGTGGGCTGGTGTCTTTGTCCTGCCTCTTAACTCGGCACTCAACCCCTTTCTGTACACGTTGAACACTTTGTTGCAAAGACGAGCCAGACACGAGGAACGAAAAAGGATCGAAAAAGTGATGACCAATCTAAATCAGCAGATGCGTACGTGGCCCAGTGAGAAGATGCTGGAACATGTACGTAAGTGTTTAAATGTGGGTTTACTGGCAAAAGACGGATGTCCTTCAGCTAGCTGCTCTTTGCCCAGACTCTAGTTTGCTGGGAAAGAAAACATGATAAAGATGATGTACACGAACAGATGACCTGAGCCTACACAAGACATGATAAAGATCTGTACATGTACAGATGACCTGAGCCTACACAAACATGATAAAGATTATGTACATGTACAGATGACCTGAGCCTACACAAGACATGATAAAGATGATGTACACGTACAGATGACCTGAGCCTACACAAGACATGATAAAGATGATGTACATGTACAGATGACCTGAGCCTACACAAGACATGATAAAGATGATGTACATGTACAGACGACCTGAGCCTACACAAGACATGATAAAGATGATGTACAGTACAGAGACCTGAGCCTACACAAGACATGATAAAGATGATTACACGTACAGATGATCTGAGCCTACACAAGACATGATAAAGATGATGTACATTACAGATGACCTGAGCCTACACAAGACATGATAAAGATGATGTACATGTACAGATGACCTGAGCCTACACAAGACATGACAAAGATGATGTACATGTACAGATGACCTGAGCCTACACAAGACATGATAAAGATGATGTACATGTACAGATGACCTGAGCCTACACATGACATGATAAAGATGATGTACATGTACAGATGACCTGAGCCTACACAAGACATGATAAAGATGATGTACATATACAGATGACCTGAGCCTACACAAGACATGATAAAGATGATGTACAGTACAGATGACCTGAGCCTACACAAACATGATAAAGATGATGTACATGTACAGATGACCTGAGCCTACACAAGACATGATAAAGATGATGTACATGTACAGATGACCTGAGCCTACACAAGACATGATAAAGATGATGTACAGTACAGATGACCTGAGCCTACACAAGACATGTAAAGATGATGTACATGTACAGATGACCTGAGCCTACACAAAACATGATAAAGATGATGTACATTACAGATGACTGAGCCTACACAAGACATGATAAAGATGATGTACATAATAATAAAAAAAAAATAATAAAAATAATAATAATAATGCAAAGCGAGCTCGTACATTTTTCACGACAAACACAAAACGTTAAATGTTGTGTGTGCTGCGTTGTGTGTGTGTGTGGTGTGTGGTGTGTTGGTGTGTGTGGTGGTGGTGTGTGTGTGTGTGTGGTGTGTGTGTGTATGTGTGTGTGGTGTGTGTAGGGGGTGGGGAGCTGTCATGCCCCTATATTAACTTTATGCAATTAAACAAAAAGGGAACATATACATAAATACGCCCCGGGTCCCATATAAATTTAGGTCAATAAATTTGTAATGTACATTACAACATAAATTTACATGACTACACTATATGTAATACTTTTTTGTATATCACTCTTGTAAATCAACATTAAAACTGAAATAAAATCCATAATCAAGGAAAACAAAAAGAAAAGGAAAACCGAGAAGCTCAAAATCACCCAATGGCAACAGTGCCAAAGCCCTCCAAAATTTGTTTAAAACTTTTTTTAAAAGAGTCTTTTATTTGGTTTTGCAATAAAACACAACAAATATAGCGGTAACAAACAATGATTATATTCTGCACTTGAAAATGGTAAATGCTGAGGTACAAACAGCACAGAACATACATAACCACACAAAAACAATATTCTAAATGGTGGCAGCTTCATTTTGAACACAAAACTAGCACATATCGTGAGGGCGAGCCTAATGTCTGTTAAGAAAATACTGACCTGTAGCTGTTCCATTTCGTTTTAAAACTGGGCAGGGGACCGTTAATTTTTGCATTACGTTGTTCAGTTTTGAATCTCACATTTAGTAATTTTTGGAAATTTATATACATGTACCTTTGAAATGCATTTATCAACCCTGCATTTATATTTTGTATTGATAAAGTTACAACAAGCATTATCATTATTATATGTATGTACATATTTGGTTGATTAGTACCCCCGCTCATTTTTTCTGGCACCACCCTTTATGATATGTTGAATTTTTGATAAACTATGTTTATATTGATGTATCGTATGTATATCCGTCTACGTTTATGTTGCATTAGTGTATTTCTATAGCAATTCTTCACAGACACACACACACGCGCACGCACACACACACGAACACACCCCACGAACACACACACACAAACACACGCACACACACACATACACACGCACGCACACACACATACAAACAGACACATGAACAAAAAACACACACACATACACGTAACACACACATCCCACGAACAAAACACACACACACACACACACACCCCACACACAAAACGAACACACACACACGCACACACACACACGAACACATTCACACACACACGTACACACACACATTCACACTAACACGCGCGCGGCGGCACACACAAACACCACACAAGCAAAACCCCACACACCACACCCAGACACAGCAACAACATACACACACACAACACAAACAAACACCCCACACAAAACCACCCACACACACACACACACAACACAAATCAAAATAGCGAACTCAACACAGATCTAATTTTGTGCTCTGAGTGTTGCCGCTGGAAACGAACAAAAAAATGACAAAACCTGACGTCAGCTTCAGCAGTCACGTCACAACTGAGATCATCTGAGCCAACAACAGCAGTTAACGATGAAGGTGGCGAAACAGGAATAAAAAACTGCACCGAAGCCAGGCCCCACAGCGTGCGACAGGCTTCCATCTCCTGTAACGACCACTAACACCGCCGTCGCTGTGGCAGAGCCGGCGATCTACCAACTGTGAGTGACCTTAAGCAACAATATGTCACTATCAGAGAAAATTGACCAACTGGAACTGCTCCTCACCCGCCATATTGGAGCAATGGGCTTTTGAAACGGGGTTGCCGAACCCAAACCAAGGCAGTCTGTGTGTCCGTTGGCACGCAGACTGTCTCTTCAATCATTTACGGCCAACTCCGTCCCCGCAGCTCAAGACCTATACACAAAATGCAAATCAAACATCCGCCGTGAGAAAGCTGCAAATAAATCCAAAACGGCAGCAGGCGAAAATAAAACTAAAAAAAATAACAGCAAGGGAAATAATTCACAGACGTCAAAAATCTACATTTGACGTCCCAAATCCAAAAATGACACCAAAGATAAGGAAATCACGTCACCAGATCTACCACGTGTCTTTCTTCTGCATGACTCGACTTGAACGGTGTAGATAATAAAAGACTGGGATCGTCGTATGGCTTCATGGGAAAAGCGAGGAACATCACACAAAATTAGTGACATGAAGAAATGCCTATATGAGGAACATTGAATTCCAATCCAGTGGACTGCATTCTACTTCACACTGGCGTCAACGATCTGAAAAAGACTGATCCAAAAACGCAAGTGACAATTTCGTAAAGATTGTGGAAGATGCTATAAGTATAACCATGCACCCAAACGCAAAATAGTCATTTAGCAAGGTTACGCCCATGAAAGACAAGGCCCTTCGGATAAAAAGGGATCTTTTTAACGCCCTTGTCACCTCTGCGCTAAATGGACATAGCAATGTATCGTTCATCGGAAACGACAATCTCAATACCAAAAGCAAAGCTCTTTTCAGAGTACTACTATTCATCCTACTCTCATGGCTCTTCCGTCTTAGCCAAAAAAACATCGGTAACCACGTTAGAAATCTCTTTTGGAAAAGGCCAAAACCACATCGACAACCGACACCGTCCTCTTTCACTACACAGAACATCCACCCACCACCAGTTTTTGACCGTTATTACCCTACAGCGCCGTCTATGACTTTTCACTCGTATCGGCCGTGGTGGGATCAACAGGACTTTCAACATCAAAATTATTTTAATCTACTAAAAAATCATGTGTGGTAACTACTTCGTGTCGATCGTTTCTTGTGACAGCACCAATGTATAAGACAACAGCAGATACTGTTTATACAAAGCTGTTCCTGATTTGAGTAACGTTTGCCATTTCCTTTCTCACATAATTGTTTTTATTTTATGCCTACTGTTGTTGTATATACTAAGGAACTACATGTATATGATTTAAGATACTGTTGATCAACTGCTAGGAATTCGAGCTTCTACTTAAAAGTTTTATTGTTACTGTTCTTTTCAACTCCTGGTGTTCACTTTTGTTGTTGTTGTTAATTATTCACTTGTCTTGTTTAACGATTTTCGACATTTTCTGAACATTCACTTGTATTAACAAACCTGCCATTATCTAATAACTCCATCCATACTACCTGCACTGCTCTATGCCAGTTTGATCGATCATGATAAATAAGTGTACAAACCTTAAAGTAAATATACTTCAGTGGAACACTCGTTCCATTGTTAAAAATATTCATTACCTCAATAACTATCTCTCTTCTACAAATTTCCAGGTCTTACTTTTACAGTCGCTGAATACCGACAAAAAGGATTTGCCCAAATTATCAGGGTTTTATTAGCCACCCATCTACAGGACTGTAAATGATGGTAGCCGAATTTTTAATGCAATATATGTTCGTGAAGGACTGAACTTTTGTGAAACAAAATCTCCAGTGCCAACATCTACTGCTTCTATTTCGTCATGTGCTGCTACTATAAAATTTTCCTCATCATTAGTCCTAAATATGGCCTCTGTCTATTTACCAAGAGGCCCAGATGCTGAGAACAAAGAATGGCTGAGACATTTTGAAGATCACCACGATAAATGGATCATTGGTGGTGACTTCAACGCGCATGCTCCGTTTTGGGGAAGGGACTGTACTCATATAACCAGCAACAGGTTCATCGATAATCTTGTGACTCAAATTTATGTCTACTCAATGATGGACGTGATACCCGTATCCCTGACATTGCATCCCATCGACCCACAGCGATAGATCTAACTTTAGTGTCACCATCACTTGCGATAAACGCCACATGGAAAACAGCTGTAGACTCTTTAGGATCAGATCATATCCCCATAATTCTCAGCCTAAACCATAGTCCTGAAATAGAAAATAACTCACAAGATAGCATAATATCACATGAAAGTTTACCACGATTTAATTATAAAGAAGCAGACTGGACTAAATTTAAAGCAATCCTTCATAATACAAAAATAGATCTATCTGATACCACCAACATAGACAACTTGTATACATTTTTCTGTGACTCACTTTTAAGTGCTGCCAACATTTCCACCCCAAAAGTAAAGGCATCAAACACAGGAAAACATCGCGGAAATGTTTGGTGGAATAAGGATTGTGAAAAAGCAGTTAACGAAAACAGAAAAAGCTTTAAAACATACATAAACAATCGGACACCTGAAAATCATAAAGCGATGAAAAGTGACAACATAAAATGTAACAGAATCATAGAACAAGCCAAAGAGCTGTATTGGACAACATTTTGTAAATCTGAAATAAATAATCACAAAGACATGCATAAAATTTGGGAGAAACTAAAAATTATGAAAAATGGGATCAGTTTGCCGTCATTTCCGATAAAGCTAGCCAATAGTCCTTTCCCAAGCTCGTTGGAAAAGGCAGAAGCTTTTGCAGATTTATTTGCTGAAGTCTGCCATAATGGCGGCCTTCCTGTTTCCAGTCAAAATCATAGGGAACGAGAAGAAAAGACAGAAGTTTATAAGGACCCTGCCCCAGATAATACACACTACATGAACGCATCAATTACACTTCAAGAATTAAAAGATGCCATTAAGTCTATCCCAAACAAAAAAGCGTCAGTAGGATTAGATGCCATTTCTAATCAGATGCTGAAAAATTTACCCGAAAATTTTGTAATTTTGCTATATACCGTACTATCTTTGAAAAATGTTGGAATAGTAGCAAAATGCCGGACACTTGGAAACGGACAATAGTGGTTCCTATCCTAAAAGCGGGTAAATGTAACACTGATCTGAAAAGCTATAGGCCAATTGCACTAACATCCCACGTCTGTAAACTGATGGAGAAAATTATTGTACACCGGTTGTTGCACTATTGTGAAAAGAATAACATTATACCTGTCAATCAGGCTGGTTTTTGAAAAGGCAGGTCAACAGTGGAACTCTTAACTAAATTAACCACTGACATAAAGCGACAATTTGCAAGACGTAAATGTGTATTGGCCACATTTTTTTATATAACCAAAGCATACGACCAAGTGTGGCACTCCCGATTATTATTTAAATTAAAAAGCATAGGACTAACAGGTCGCGTTTATAATTATGTGAAATATCTGTTGGAAAACCGAGTAATTCAAACCAGGATTGGAAACGTGTATTCAACAAAACGAACCCTTCAAATGGGTATCCCACAGGGATCAGTTATAGCACCTCTCCTTTTTATGATACTAATGAATGATTTACCAAGTAGAATATCTAAAGATGTCACATTAGTCCAGTATGCTGATGATCTATGCATGTGGATGCCGGTAAACATGAAGAGGAAAACTCCTTCTCGTAGTATCAACTATACACGCGAACTTTATCAATTAGAACTTGACAAAACAGCGCAATACATGGCAGAAAATGGGCTCCATCTATCTACGGAGAAGACAAAGATAATTTTATTTAATAGTGGGTCTAACCCGGACATAATGCCCACCTTTAAACTAGGAGATACCGTTCTTTAGTATAACCAAACCATTAAATTCTTAGATGTTTTCTTTACAGCAAAATTATCATGGAATCTGCATATCGACTACTTACTCACAAAAGCCCAAAAGAGTCTACATTTTTTTTAAAATATTGTGCAAGCAACCATGGGGACATAATCCATCAACACTTGTATATCTTTGTAAATCTCTCATTAGATCTAAACTAACATATGCCCAAGAAATATTCTTTAGCGCACCTAGACACTTACTACTAAAACTACAAAGTATAGAATGCAAAAGTTTTAAACTTGCGCTTGGTCTTCCGATGCATGCTTCCAACCTCCGTACATACGGTGAAATTGATACGTTGCCGCTTGATGAACAAAGGAAACTCGTCTCTACCAAATTTCTGCTAAGAAATACCACCATTGACAATGTTTTGAGACCTGATATAAATTTAAGATCAGACATTGATTTTCCGAAACGAGCTAAATCAATATCTTCACAAGCCACACTTGCAACGTATACATACGACATCATGAATGGCTCTGGAATTGATTTAGAAGCGGATCCTATATCTATAAGACCTTCTTTTTCTCCAGTACCCAGTTGGGAACTCTTAAGAGCAAACTTTGACATACACCACACTGATTTAAAGAAAGAAGATAATATCAACTTATTAGCGAGTCGAGTTAAATGTCATATTGAACACTTTTATCCCAATCATTTAAAAATCTACACAGATGGCTCATTAATTGAGAAAATAGCAGGTTCTGCGTTTCTAATACCAGCTCTTAAAATAGAGAAATCTTTCCATATAGGACCCAACAAATCAATATTTACAGCTGAACTCGTTGCAATACTGATGGCTTTGAATTACTTAGTAAATTATCCTCGAAATATATCACAAATCCTTTTCTGCGTTGATTCTAAATCAGTGCTTCAGGCTCTTGAATTAATTAAATTAGACACTAGATCTGAAATGGTAATAGAAATTAGCCATTTAATTTATTACTTATCCTTAAGAGGAATTGATCTTACTTTTTTTGGATACCATCTCATTGTTCGTTTCATCATAACGATGTGGTTGACAGGGCTGCCAAACGAGGAGCTAAGGGTTCACCAGAATCAAACAACATAAAGCTTTCTCCCT
Source organism: Monoplex corrugatus (assembly GCA_030674185.1). Classification (NCBI taxonomy): domain Eukaryota; kingdom Metazoa; phylum Mollusca; class Gastropoda; order Littorinimorpha; family Ranellidae; genus Monoplex; species Monoplex corrugatus. The sequence goes on from JAPXFY010000596.1 coordinate 39,296, forward strand.
CTTTAAATGAATCTTGTAATTTAGTGGACGCGTATGTTTGGAAACTGTTTCAAGATAATCAGAAAAAGTACAATACTAATAGCATGGATTTTAAAATCAGCAAAATCAGTGAACAGTCTACTACAAACAGATATATACAGTCCCTTATGTACAGGTGGAAACTCGATGCATTCAAAACAAAGTACATCAGAAATATTGCCTGTCTTTGTGGACAGAAAATAACGACCAGTCATTTACTTTCTTGCATTAGTATAAAGCGATACATTCCGATACTTTCTACTCACACAATTTCCGACATATTTGAATCATCATTATTGACATATGAATTTTTCGTTAGCCTATCTAAAAGTCCAATAGTTCAATATTTATAATTCGTTCATCTTCCTGTTCATAGTTACAGTTAGCTAGTTTATTGTAATAGTTGTTGTAGTATGCTACTTCATTTGTCATGTTTATGCTTCCCTCCGACATTTGCATTGTCCTTGCTTCTTACTTGTTTTTCACATGGTTCAGCCCGAATATGTTTTTTGATGCTCGAGTGGGCTAAAAGTAATATGAATTTAAACTTGAACTTCCTTTTTTAATTTTTTTTAAATTTATATTATTTATTTATCTTTTATTTTTATTTTTTTAAAAACCAAGATTGACTACACATAAACACCTGCATTTACCCTTCCTATTTCTACTCCCCTTCCCAACATCGCTCCGTTTTTATTATTTTTTTATTTGTTCATTTATTTATCTATTTGTTTTATCTTTTATTTATCTTTTATTTATCATTATTATCATTGTTATCAATTATTATGTTTTATTTATTTATTGTTTTTTTGTTTTGTTTTGTTTTGTTTTTATTTGTCTAAAATCACTTAAGTGAATAGACATTAAACCAATGACCACCACCACACACACACACACACACATACACACACACATTCACACACACACACACACATACACACCCCACACACACACACACACACACACACACGAACACACACGATCACACGTACACACAGACACACAAACACACACACACACACACACACACATACGCACATACGCACACAGATCGCTGAGTTAGGGTATACCCAACCTGCTAGATGTGTGATCCTTGACCAAAATTGTCAACATGCACAGACACGCGCTCTACACACACCACACAACACAACCATACACACAACACACACGCAACACAACACACACACAACACACCACACCACACACACACACACACACACACACACACACACACACACACACACACACTACACACACACACACACACACAAAACACACACACACCACACACACACACACACACACACACACACACACACACACACACACACACCACACACACACACACACACCCACACACACACAACACAACACACACCACACACACACACACACACACACCACACACACACACACCCACACACACACACACACACACACACACACACACAGAATCACACACACACACACAGTGCACCACACACACACACACACACACACACACACACACACACACACACACACACACACACACACACACACACAGAAAGACGAATGCAGAGCTAGGGTACACTCAGTCTGCTAGATGTGTGACCCTTGACCCAAGTTGTCATACACACGCACATACACAAAGAGAGACAGACAGACAGACAGACAGACAGAGACAGACAGACAGAAACAGAGACATAGACAGAGACTGGAAAACAGAGACTGAGAGACAGACTGACAGAGTGACAGAGACAAAGAGGGACAGAGAGATACAGAGGGAGAGAACGAGAGATAGAGATAGAGAGAGACCAAGACAGAGACAGAGACATAGACAGAGAGAGACAGAGGAGAAACAGACAGACACAGAGAGAGACAGAGACAGAGAGAAATAGATAGAAAGATAGATAGATAGATATAGATAGACAGACAGATAGATAGATAGATAGACAGATAGATAGACAGATAGATAAATAGATAGATAGATAGATAGATAGATAGATAGACAGATACATAGATAGATAGATATAGATAGATAGACAGACAGATAGATATAGATAGATAGATATGATAGATAGATAGATATAGATAGATAGATAGGTAGATAGATCGATCGATAGATAGATAGATAAGATATATAGATAGATAGATAGCGGAGAGATAGATAGCGTGAGAGAGACAGAAACAGAAAGGTAAGGGCAGAGACAGACAGACAGACAGAGACAGAGAAGCAGAGAGAAAGAGAGAGAGAAGCAGCGAGAGACAAAGAAACAGACAGAGAGACAGACAGACAGAAAGAAAGAGAGAGACAGAGACACAGAGAGAGAGAGAGAGAAAGAGAGAGAGAATGAGCACAGAAGCACAAGAAACTCACGGACGTTTTGATTTCTATTTTTGGTCGACATCATTCATGTGATTTAGTACTGAATTCGTTTAGTAATTATGTAATACATAGACGTAGAATTCATGTCACAAAAATCTTTGGTGTCTATTTTTTCTCACATTATATACTCTGGCTACATCAAGTTCTCGTGTAAGCAGCTGGAGGACTTTTTACCTGTCCACTGGCCTGACTGTCTATACATCATCTTTATCATGTTCTGTTCAGTATTTAGGCCGTCTGTACATCGTTTTTATCATGTCTTGTTCACTGTTCTGATTGTTGTACATCGTTCTTTATCATGTCTTGTTCACTGTTGTGATTGTCTGTAATCTTCTTTATCATGTCTTGTTCACTGTTCGATTGTCTGTACATCATCTTTATCACGTCTTGTTCACTGTTCTGATTGTCTGTACATCATCTTTATCACGTCTTGTTTCACTGTTCTGATTGTCTGTACATCATCTTTATCAGTCTTGTTCACTGTTCTGATTGTCTGTACATCATCTTTATCATGTCCTGTTTACTGTTCTGATTGTCTGTACATCATTTTTATCATGTCTTGTTCACTGTTCTGATTGTCTGTACAGAATCTTTATCATGTCTTGTTCACTGTTCTGATTGTCTGTACATCATTTTTATCATGTCTTGTTCACTGTTCTGATTGTCTGTACATCATCTTTATCATGTCTTGTTCACTGTTCTGATTGTCTGTACATCATCTTTATCATGTCTTGTTCACTGTTCTGATTGTCTGTACATCATCTTTATCATGTCTTGTTCACTGTTCTGATTGTCTGTACATCATCTTTATCATGTCTTGTTCACTGTTCTGATTGTCTGTACATCATTTTTATCATGTCTTGTTCACTGTTCTGATTGTCTGTACATCATCTTTATCATGTCTTGTTCACTGTTCTGATTGTCTGTACATCATCTTTATCATGTCTTGTTCACTGTTCTGATTGTCTGTACAGATCTTTATCATGTTTTTGTTTCTGTATCTGATTGCTGTACATCGTTTTATCATGTCTTGTTCACTGTTCTGATTGTCTGTACATCATTTTTATCATGTCTTGTTCACTGTTCTGATTGTCTGTACATCATTTTTATCATGTCTTGTTCACTGTTCTGATTGTCTGTAACATCGTTTTATCATGTCTTGTTCACTGTTCTGATTGTCTGTACAAATCTTTATCATGTTCTGTTCGGTATTTAGACCGTCTGTACATCGTTTTTATCATGTCTTGTTCACTGTTCTGATTGTCTACATATCATTTTTGTAGTGTCTTATTTACCATGTCTGATTGTCTGTACATCATCTTTATCATGTCTGTTTACTTTTCTGATTGTCTTTTATCATTTGTATCATGTCTGATTGTCTTACGTCATATTTATCATGTCTTGTTCACTTTTCTCATGTCTGTACATCAATTTCGTCTGTCTTGTTATGTTTTGTTTTTATTTACGTACATCATCTTTATCATGTCTTGTTCACTGTTCTGATTGTCTGTTAATTTTGATCATGTCTTGTTCACTTTTCTCATTGTCTGTACATCATTTTTCTCATATCGTGTTCATTGTTCTGATCGTCTGTACATGTACATCATCTTTATCATGTTTTGTGTAGGCTCAGGTCATCTGATATGTACATAATCTTTATCATGTCTTGTGTAGGCTCAGGTCATCTGTACATGTACATCATCTTTATCATGTCTTGTGTAGGCTCAGATCGTCTGTACATGTACATCATCTTTATCATGTCTTGTGTAGGCTCAGGTCATCTGTACATGTACATCATCTTTATCATGTCTTGTGTAGGCTCAGGTCATCTGACATGTACATCATCTTTATCATGTCTTGTGTAGGCTCAGGTCATCTGTACATGTACATCATCTTTATCATGTCTTGTGTAGGCTCAGGTCATCTGTACATGTACATCATCTTTATCATGTCTTGTGTAGGCTCAGGTCATCTGTACATGTACATCATCTTTATCATGTCTTGTGTAGGCTCAGGTCATCTGTACATGTACATCATCTTTATCATGTCTTGTGTAGGCTGAGGTCATCTGTATATGTACATCATCTTTATCATGTCTTGTGTAGGCTCAGGTCATCTGTACATGTACATCATCTTTATCATGTCTTGTGTAGGCTCAGGTCATCTGTACGTGTACATCATCTTTATCATGTTTTCTTTCCCAGCAAACTAGAGTCTGGGCAAAGAGCAGCTAGCTGAAGGACATCCTCTTTTGCCAGTAAACCCACATTTAAACACTTACGTACATGTTCCAGCATCTTCTCACTGGGCCACGTACGCATCTGCTGATTTAGATTGGTCATCACTTTTTCGATCCTTTTTCGTTCCTCGTGTCTGGCTCGTCTTTGCAACAAAGTGTTCAACGTGTACAGAAAGGGGTTGAGTGCCGAGTTAAGAGGCAGGACAAAGACACCAGCCCACACGTTGACAAGGTCGGAGATGTGTGTGCCTTGGGCAGCCAGTAGTCCCATCAGGCCAATAGGAAACCAGCAACAAAAATCAGTGATTACAATCAGAAACAGACGTCGTGCAATAGTGATGTCTTGATTGCGGCTGTCTTTTTGCAGACCTTGAGATGACTGGCGAATGGTATGATAGATCATCACCTGGCCAACTCCAATGACAGTGGAAATGATAAAGTTGAGAATGATAAAGACACCAAAGGCATACTGCTGACCTGGAAACTGACGTCGTGTGATCGGCAGAGGTACACAGATGCTGTTCTGACTGTAGAATGCCAGTGAGACACAAAGAGAGGCAAGGTGGCCAGCACAACAGCAGCCCCCCAAGTAATGCAACAGGCCACGGATGCTGACAATTTTGAAAAACGGAGATGTACACTGAAAGGAAATCGTAACAGGAGAAAGCGGTCTATGGTGATGAGACAGATGACGAAAGCTGACATTTCACTGGACACTATGGCCAAAAAGCCTGCAATTTTACACACCTCAGTGTGTCTCCATTGTTCTTCCTTCAAGACATAGACACCCCGGAAAGTCATGTCTGCCACTCCAATAATGGCCATGTAAATCCCATAAGGAAATCAGAAACACTGAGGTTGATGACCATGACCTTGTATGCTAGAGACGTGCCCTGCTGTTCTATGAAGGTCCTGTAGACCCACACCCCTACATTGCCTACCAGAGCCATGGTAGACAAGATCCAGAGCAACACACGCAGGAAGTCAGATTTGAGAAGGTCACTACATGACGACAGTTCGTCCAAGGGGCATGGCATTCGGCCAGCTGTGTCATGTGGAAATGATGGCAGCATAACTTGAGATCGTCAGTGTACAACACCCGTACAGAAGAGCCAAACACTTTAGTCTGCACTGTGTCCACTGGGTTGTGACGAATATCTAAAACAGAAATCTGTGTTGACCCTGTTAGTCCATTAGTCATGATCGTGTCTAGTCCCATGTCCATCATCACCAGACTCTCTAAAGTCACAAAAGCAGTTCTGTGCACAAAGTTGGAAAAAGCAGGATCCATCAGTTTGGACAAGGGGTTAAAGGACAGATTGAGGTGTAACAACTCGGAGAGATGGCTCAGTTTCAGAAAGTCAAAACTGTGGATAGAGTTATGACTGACATCCAGAATACGGAGCTGGTTTAAAGAGCTGAGTTCCACTTCCATCATATCACAGGATGACAAGTTCAGGTACTGAAGGTATGTCAGGAATTCACTGCCCTGTAAATCGGGGTTGGTTGATCCAGACAGATCGAGATAACGTAGCTGGAAATATGCCTGGTAGTCAAACCCTGACGAGCAACGGAATGCTTGACCTTCACATACACACTGATCTGGACAATGTTCCTGTCCACAGTAACGTTCATCTTCATTAAAAGGGCAGTGGTTGACCCCGTCACAGAAGTAGTCAGGATGAAGACAGTTACCGGTCATCCAACATCGAAAGAAACCAGGGCATCTTAGATCAGCGATGTTTTCATCCTCTCCAAAAGGACAGTCGATAATCCCGTTGTTCAAGAGGTAAGTGGGGATACAGAAACCTTGTACACACTGGAAGTGTGTCTCTGGACAGACCTGTTGTCCTTTCTTGAGTTCTTCTGCTGTGGACAGACCCAAGCCATCCATGTGCACCACTGCTGGTGGGTAGATACTCTGGGGACGGTTCCAGCTCTCTGAACAGGGAAGGAAAACTTTGTTTCAACTCACATTGCTTTGTGTTCAGCGACGCCCTAACTTAAAAGTTTAGAACATGACATGCACGTCTGCAGAAGTTTTGTTAACATTTCTTTCTAGTGCAAAAAAATGTGCAATCTGAATTATCGCTCGTTCGTATACAAACCATTAATTTTAAAGAGGAGTAAGACTTGGATAGGACCAGTTACATAAATGGAATATTGAGATACATACACACACACACAAGCACACACACACACACACACACACACACACACACACACACACACACACACACACACACACACATATATACACACACACAACACACACACACACACACACACACACACACACACACACCACACACACACACACACAAAAGGTAGCATTACACCTCTCAGGTCATTCCACCCACCAAGCAAAGGAATCCCAAGCACTTGCATTTCACATACGTTGATGGGGACGTCCATGGTGTACATCACAAGTGTGACATACCGCCCGTGAGTGGTTGTAAGCAAGGAAGCCCTATAGTGGTTCCTGGTGTATAACTGTCTTTGATATGCAGGCACAGGTCACGTGAGTTCGTGGGGGCCTCAGGTAGCTGCGCCGAGGTCATAGTCACAAAAATGTAAAAATTGTCAAGATGATGAGCTGCAAGGGAAAATTTACTTAATCATTAATATCCATGTATATGTTTTGGAACACACTTGTTGTCGAAAAAGGGAAAAGAATTTACGTTGATACTGTAATCTGAAGCTTTATGAATGTACTTTCTGTCGTCTTCATCATCCCTGTCGTGCGCGCGTGCGCGAGGCTCACAAACACATACACACACACACATACACTCACACGCGCGCACGTGCGCGTGCACGCATGCATGCACGCACACAATAATAATTTCCACTCCTATAAAGAAAATGGCCATCATCAACATCATCATGTGTCCTGTCGTTTGCCGTTGGCGATCATGGCCCTCCATACGAATCTATCTTTTGTCGCTGCAAGTGCAAGTACCCTTTGTCCTCAGCCATCCTGCAAGTCCGTCCAATATTTTTTCCCTGGGTCTACCTGGTGTTCTCTTTTCCCTCCAGCTTTCCTGTTGTGACCAGGTGCTCTAATTTCTCTTTCCTCATAAAATGTCCCATAAATGTTGCTTGCATTGTTCTGATCTTCTTTATTAATGATCTTCTTGTCTCTTCTTCCTTCAGTACTGTCTCGTTTGTTTTCTTTGCTGTCCATGGATCTCTCAACATTCTCCTTAGAAACCACATTTCAGTTGCCTCAATTTATAAATCCACTAATATCTATAAAAACGAAATTACAAAATCCCCTTTCAAAAGAACAACAAAATTATAATTTCCACTCGTACAAAGAAAAGGGTGCATTACCAGTGGCCATGGTGTAGTGGTTAACGCAATGGACTACCGACTGGAAGGTTGTGGGTTCCAATCACCGTCAGTCCCTTCAAAAATCAATGTTATATTTTTCGGCTCTAACCGGCTTCTACCCAGAGTTGGGCGTGCTATGGGTTCACTGGGAAGACTGGGACCACACAGTTGAGTCTCATCCACTTCACGGATGTGCCATTGAGGGTGTTGCTCAAATCTTCTGACCAGCATCGCAGGTGTCCGTATCTCTCGTGCCTGGCTGACGCCAGGATATATCATAATAGTAAGTATTGAGCACAGCCCTGTCACATAGTCTCAATCCTAGATGGAACTGCATAGTATCATGATTATCATCCTCATCAACATCATCATCATCGCACTGTAAAAACTGTGCCAGCTTCTGTGGCCATTAAGGTGGGAGTAGAAAATGGAACGAAAACAAAAGAGGTGAGCACAAAGGTAACCTCCCTGAGTACGATGATCCTAAAAGAAAGAAGAAAAAGAAAACAAAAGGGTTCATCTAACAAACAATGAAACATGGCATGTAAAATCTGTCTGATTGTTTAAGAATATCTTGACCCATAGAATACATTCTACAGTCAGAACCTCTCACTGAGGAGAGATGTGACACCCAGAGCATGGAAGCGGTCTACTGGATGAAGCGGACGACTGGGAGTGTACAGCAGATCTCCCACAATAGAAAGAACACCCAGAAATTATCAACAAGAGTGGCATCGGACAGTACATCGTTCTCCACTCCCATTCATCCAAACAAGTGATTCTCATCGAGCTCACTGTACCATACAAGACTGAAACTATGCCAGTCTAGCCAGCAAATTGAAGACATCTGGCTTTCGAGCCAAAATCCTTGCCATAAAGGTTGGAGCAAGTGGGTTGATAGGTACATCAGCCTATGATATGAAGCAGCTACCGATTTCAGGAAGAGAGAGGACCAGAGCTCTAAGGGCAATGGCAGAAGCAGCGGAAAAAAGCTCTAGCTGGATTTGGACCAGGAGAAACAAAAGCGTACTTCATACAGCTTAAAATTCCCCTATATGTTGCTGGTGGCCGATAGCCAAGTGGTTAAGACATCCGTCAGAAGGGTGACTTTGCCTTGAGAAATCTGACCATCTAGGATACGCAGGTTCGATTCCAGGTCGAGGACAAATTTCTAACAACAACAAAAAGAAAACAAACAAACAAAACGACAGCAGAGGGCATCCAGGAGACATGACCAGGATGCGGCCTGGCCCCCTTAAAGTGTCAGGAGTTAAGGCCGAAACACTTGCTTGACGGGGGTTCCTCCTTTGTTGACTGGCTCTCCCCAGAGTTTCCTACTACTTCCTACAACGTCCATAAAGTGAGCACACCTGTATGGCTGACATCTGTGAGTATATAACACTAAGGAAGTACGAAAATCCAATGCTGATGGTTACCTTCAGAAGCTGACGGTTAACTTCACAAGCTGATGGTTACCTTCAGATGTTGATGGTTACCTTCAGAAGCTGATGGTTACCTTCAGATGTTGATGGTTACCTTCAGATGTTGATGGTTACCTTCAGAAGCTGATTGTTACCTTCAGATGTTGATGGTTACCTTCAGATGTTGATGGTTACCTTCAGAAGCTGATGGTTACCTTCAGATGTTGATGGTTACATTCAGATGTGATTATTACCTTCAGAAGCTGATTGTTACCTTCAGATGTTGATGGTTACCTTCAGAAGCTGATGGTTATCCTTCAGATGTTGGTGGTTACATTCAGATGTTGATTATTACCTTCAGAAGCTGATTGTTACCTTCAGATGTTGATAGTTACCTTCAGATGTTGATGGTTACCTTCAGAAGCTGATGGTTACCTTCAGATGTTGGTGTTACATCAGATGTTATTATACCTTCAGAAGCTGATTGTTACCTTCAGATGTTGATGGTTACCTTCAGAAGCTGAGGTTATCTAGATGTTGGTGGTTACATTCATGTTGATTATTACCTTCAAAGCTGATGGTTACCTTCAGATGTTGATGGTTACCTTCAGAAGCTGATGGGTACCTTCACAAGCTGATGGTTACCTTCAGATATCGATGGTTAACTTCACAAGCTGATTGTTACCTTCAGATGTTGATGGTTACTTCAGAAGCTGATGGGCACCTTCACAAGCTATGTTACCTTCAGATATTGATGATAACTTCACAAGCTGATGGTTACCTTAGATGTTAAATGGTTACATTCAGATGCCATGGCTACCTCCAGAACCAAAACCTTATGCTAAATGTTTACCTTTCAGAAGCTGATGGTTAATTCAGTACCAAACCTGATGCTGATGGTTACCTAAATGTGGACCCAGGAGAAATTATGGACGACTTGCAGGGTGGCTGAGGACAGAAAGGGTGGAAGATGTGCTTGCGGCGACAAAGGATAGATGCATACGGAGGGCCATGATTGCGGAGGGCCATAATTGCCAACGCCATGGCAGGGCACATGATGATGATGATGATGACAGAGGTAGTGGGATGTACATGGTGCTAAGTATTCCAGTGATCTTGTCAATGAACTTCATGAGCATAATGTTGTGGCAAGATAGTCTGGCATGTTTCAGCACTGGCTTTACGTTAGATAGTTCTTAGAGCTAGTGCTGGACATGCAGCAGTTTTTTTTGTAATGTTCTGGTGGGGTTAGATTTTGGGAAGCTTGTTTTTTTATATAAATCATTACATCCTTTTTTCGTGTTTTGGCTGGCCATGGTGAACTTGGGAATGTCATCATCCATCATTCATCTCCATCGCTTGGACGACGGTGGGAGCTCCACTCTTTGTCACGAAGGGTTGCCAGGCGACACACTCTCTGCTCCTGTGTATGATGTCATGGAGCCCCGTTTGCATGCGTCAAGATGTTGCCCATGAAGGATTTTGCTGGTATTCCTTGTTTACTCTTTGCCTCGACTCTTCCCTGCAGGACTGATGTCATCAAGTCGGTTTTTGTGTTTCTTTCATACTTAAATTTTCTTTTGTTGAGGGAGCTATTTATTGGAACCCTTTATTAATTTGCTGATTTAGATTGTATTTTTCGTCATTTTTGTTTTTTAAAAGTCCAGCTTTACATCCGCACATGACAATAGGCCAAATTAAGAAGCATAACATTCTTATTTTCAGTTTCGTTGGTATGCCTCTGTCTTTCCATATGTTGTTCAACTGGACCATTTTTTGCTTGGCCATGTACGATGGCGGTTTCCCGTTGCCTTCCGTCGGTTTTCGTGCGGACTGTTTGCTAGTCTTTGTCGTTCCCACGACAACCCATAAGGCAGTGGGGTGATTTTCTGTCAGGGTTTACTCCCTTGGCCTTATTCTCTCGCGAGATAACCACAAGGTAGTGGTGCTATTTACCCATAGCTCGGGGGCTGGTTCGTGGGCACTAGGGCATGTCGACATGCTGGCGGGCCTGCAGACACGCAAAGTCTGAACAAAATGAAGTCAACTGAAATGTGGTTTCTTAGAAGAATGTTGAGAGTTCCATGGGCAACAAAAAAACAAAGCAGACAGTCTTGAAGGAGGCAGACACAAGAAGATCATTAATAAGAAGATTAGGAAAAGACAAGCAACATTTATAGGACATATTATTAGAAAAGGGGAATTTAGAGCACCTGGTCAGAACACGAAAGCTGGAGGGAAAGTGAACACCAGGTAGACCCATGGAGAAAATATTAGATGGACTTGCAGGGTGGCTGAAGATGGAAGAGGGTAGGAGATGTACTTACTGCAACCGGGATAGATTCGTGTGGGAGAGCCATGGTCGCCAACGCCATGCGGCAGGGCACATGATGATGATGATGATGATGATGATGATGATGATGATGATGATTACATCCTTGATTTTCTGTTTATTGAACAGGAACGTTGCGTTTAGATATTTAGTGTTTCTTACCTCGTCTGATAAACATAAGTTATACCTTTTTTAAACAGGGCTGAAAATCTTATTTTCTCCCACAAAATGATCAGTAGCAAAACCACAAACCACAATCAGATTCATCAAAATGTTATTACCTCGTACAAAACTATTTTTTCTCAATTTGTTTTTATTAATCCTGAGATATTTGAAGTATGCGCGTATAGACATTTTTCTAGTACCATTTTAGTTATGAATATCTGCTTCTCATTCATTGAACTTTCAAAAACTGTTTGTTGTGTATAAGAGCTTGTTTCTGAGTGCGAATGTATGGTTTTAACCCTTTTTTAAAAAAATTGGGCCACAACAGTCTCCTCTGTTGGTGATGATGACGCTTTTAGATTTTAAAAAACCCCAAAAAAAAGGGCCCCCCTCAACCCAAAGGTAAGGATTTTGGGCATTGGAAAAGACGAACACACTGATTAGGGAATACCCCCTGATACCATCCATGGGAAAATTTTTTGGGGGGCAGTTAACTGGTTAATCGTGTCTTCTACTCATGGCTATGGCTTTTTTTGAGCGACGTTGGACAGGTTTTTGATGCTGAAAAAATAAGTTCATAAAACACAAACAAATGCGTGTTGAGACAAACCCTAGAGACAGCCTGACTATCTGAAAAAAATTCAGAAAAAAAAAAGGGAAATTTTAGTTTCACTTTAAATGAAAAAAAGTTCATAAAACACAAAAAAAATGTGTGTTAAGACACCATACAGACAGCCTGACTATCTGATAAAAGTCAGAAATAAAAAAAAGTAATCAGTTTCACTTTACCCGAAAAAAAGTTCAAAAACAAAACAAATGGTGTTGAGACACCCTAAGACGCCTGACTATCTGATAAATTTTCAGAAAAAAAATAAAGATAATCAGTTTCACTTTCACTGAAAAAAAAATTCAAAAACAAAACAAAATGGGTGTTGAGACACCATACAGACAGCTTTACTATCTGATAAAAAGTCAGAAAAAAAAAGGAAAAATTTTAATTTCCCTTTCACTGAAAAAAAAACAAAAAACACAAACAAAAGGGGTGTTAAAACACCATACAAACAGCCCTGGGCTACTGAAAATGTCAGAAATAAAAAAGCAATTTCATTTCACTTTCAGCTTCTCAAGTTTTCGCCTCCCGACCCGAATAGATTACTTATACCCCTGACCCCCACAATTTTTCATGTGATGGATTAAAATCCAAAACTGATCATGGTTTAAGCCCTGTGCACTGGCAAGGTTTCCCTTTGGTCCTACTTAGCATAAAATTTTTTTTGTATTTGCCCTTTTTCATTAGTCTGTCATTGAAAAAATGTAGATTTATTGTAGTTAAATGTATTATCTTTTTTCTTGAAGAAAAAAAGTCAAAACCCCAAAAACAAAAAAAAAAAAACAAAACAAAAAAAAAAGAAATAAAAACAATTGGCCTGCACTGTACTAATACCCCAATTTTTGCACAATACAAGTGAGAGAAAAAGGAACTCACCGCAAAACACACACACTCACACACACCACACAACACACACAACACCCCACCACACACACACCCACACACACACAAAACCCCCACCACAACCCCACACACACACACAACACACACACTA